>CM071868.1:41887370-41900584 GCA_036759665.1 Gynandropsis gynandra
TTATTCCATTGATGGTTTTAAATATTATGTCCTATTCGTAGATCACTATACACGTTATTCATGCCTGTATTCACTCAAAACCAAATCCCAAGTCCGTGACACATTCATTCAATTCAAATCACTTGTTGAAAACAAATTCGAAAAATGCATTTCAACACTTTATTCCGATAATGGGAGTGAATTCATTGCCTTGCGTTCTTTTCTATCCTCTAATGGCATTCTGCGTATGTTTGTCTTGACCCTCTTAGGTCGCGTATATTTGTCTCACGTCATGTTCAATTCTTTGAGTCTATCTATCCCTTTGCCGACCCTACCAAATTCTTCCCACAAACCAAAATGCCAAACATCGTTGTCAACCCCCAACCTTGCATCAGTCTTACACCATCCTTCTCGCTGCCGCTCATTGCTCCATTGTCGTCTCAACCCCTAAGCTCAGATCCTTCGCCATCGCAACCCTCGAATATTGTCTCTCGGTCTCCGACTCCTCCAGATGTTGCGCCACCAACATCATCACAGTCTCCTGAGCTCATCATCTTGGACGTGCCACCACAACGTCCTAGAACCAATTCTCACCCGATGGTTACTCGTTCAAAGAGTAATATTACTAAGAACAATAACCGATATGCTCATGTTGCTCAGGTAGAAAGTGAACCGGACTCTCCCGTTCGTCTACCGAGGCTGAATACAGATCTATTGCGTCCACCGCCGCAGAGGTCCTCTGGGTCATTGCCTTACTATTTGAGCTTGGAATCACGCCATCATCACCACCCACCATCTACTGCGACAACATTGGAGCAACATATCTAAGTGCTAAGCCGGTTTTCCACTCTCGGATGAAACACTTGGCTCTCGACTATCTCTTCGTTCGCGGCCTGGTTGAGTCGAACACTCTTCGGGTCACTCATGTTCGAGCTGCTGATCAGCTTGTAGACATTCTCACGAAGCCTCTCCCGAGACTACCATTCGAGATCTTATGCTCCAAGATTGGACTCACCACGGGTGCTCCATCTTGAGGGGGCGTGTAAAGGATATACATGTACAAGGGCATAAAAGTAATTTTTGTAATTAGGTCTAATCTTGTAAATAGGTCTAATGTTCTCTTTTTGTACATATAGCCGTTTAGGCTCATTCTAATGAAATTAATCACAATTCAAAATTATCATATATACCTTCAACTAGTTTGTCATCAAAAGCCTTTGATATTTTTCTAAATTCCAAACCTAAACGAATCATAAAACCACCAAGTTACTTATCAGATTATCATTGTTACAATAGCATTTCAAACATTGACCATTCTAAACATACTACACCTTACCATATTTCTGATTTTATTTGTTATAATAAACTCACTTCTGCTCATAAAAGTTTTACAATTGAAATTTCTACAACATCGGAACCGAAATCTTTTCTCGAAGCAAGAAAGACTCAAGAATGGGTTACTGCCATGCAATTGGAACTTGATGCATTGTTAAAAAATGGTACATGGTCTATTTGTTCTCTTCCATCGAATAAAAATGTCATTGGTTGCAAATGGGTTTATAGAATTAAGTATAATTTGGATGGTAGTTTAGACAAATACAAAGCTAGACTTGTAGCTAAAGGTTTTACGCAAAAAGAAGGAATAGATTATGTGGATGCGTTTAGCCCGGTTGCAAAAATGATTACACTAAGACTTTTATTCTCTTTGGCTGCTTCTTTAATTAGATAGTTGATCAATTAGACATTTCGAATGCTTTCTTGAATGGAGATTTATCCGAAGATATTTACGTGTCATTACCCCAAGGATATCTTCCGAAGCAGGGGGAGAAATTCCCACCTAATGATGTTTTTCGTTTACATAAATCCCTTTATGGTTTAAAACAAGCTTAACGTTAATGGTATATAAAATTTTGTGATGTTTTGTTAAAATCTGGTTTTATTCAATCTTCTACTGATCATTCTTTGTGTTTATCTACTTCTAAGGATCATTTTCTTGCTTTATTAGTTTATGTGGATAACATTTTATCTTTAGCAATGATCATTCGGCCGTTGATTCGATCAAGTCACTTTTATCTACAGCTTTTACAATAAAAAATCTTGGTAAGGTTAAATATTTTCTTGGTCTTGAAATTTCTCGTTCTAAACTTGGAATTTCGATTAGTCAGCGTAAATTTACATTAGAACTACTTGAAAAATTTGGAATGTTAGGATGTAAACCATGTGTAATACCCATGGAAGTCAATTCAAAATTTGAACTATCTAATGGTGCACTTTTAACAAACTCTACATACTATCGAAAATTAATAGGTAAACTTATCTTCTTAACAATTACAAGGCCAGATATATATCTTTTGCTGTTAACAAATTGAGTCAATACATGTCTGCACCTATTTCAATACATTTATCTGCTGCACAAAGAATCTTACGTTATCTAAAAAATGATCCAGGACAAGGTTTATTCTATCATGTTGATTGTGATTTTCAACTTAAAGCCTTTTCTGATGCTGATTGGGCGTCTTGTCTTGACTCTCGTAGATCTGTCACAGGTTATTGTGTATTCTTAGGCAAATCTCTTATATCATGGAAATAATAAAACAAGCTACAATTTCAAGAAGCATTGCTGAAGCCGAATATCGAGCTATGACCAATACAATTTGTGAGTTACTCTAGTTAACATCAATTTTAATTTTAAAAGAGTTAAACATTTTTATCTCTATGCATGCTCTTCTCTTTTGTGATAATACAGCAACTCTTCATATCGCGAGCAATCTCGTTTTTCATGAAAGAACAAAGCACATTGAAATAGATTGCCATGTTGTTCGTGATCGGCTACAATCAGGATTTCTCAAGACATTACATGTCAATACCAACAATCAAATTGCGGATATACTTACAAAGCCTTATCATCCGCTCAATTTCAGCATTTACTCTCCAAGATGGGAGTATTGCATCTATACTCCTCATCTTGAGGGGGAGTATTAAAATATCATCTTGATACATTTCTTTATTCTTACCTTTCTTGATTATTTTATTGATTAGGTAGTTATTGATTGTGTATTATAAATATACATACACTTGCAAGAATTTGATTCAATTCATCAATAAAGAAATTCATTTTTCCTTTTTTTCTTATTTGGTAATAATTATATTAAATCTAAAGAAAATTTCGTGGATCCGTTTACCAAAGGTCTTAATAGAGCACGTTTTGTATACAACGAGGGGAATGAGATTAAAGCCAATAGAATGAGTCATTCCTTGGCGCAAACCTAACCTGGCAACATTGGAGATCCCATAGCCTAGGTTCAATAGGCAAACTAGTTGAGGAAGACTCAAGAAGTAACACACACTACTATAACTATTCCTACGCTGAATTCAAGTGTGTATCCGTTGATAATTTAAAGGATGAATTTTGGATTCTTAATGATGCTAACGCCTTGGTAATAGATGATAGAAACGATCTATCTCTAATTAGCATCACCTATACGAGACTGATGTGGGGTCACATCTATGATAACTGAAATGACTAATTTATCTACAAGTCTCATGAATGAAGGATATGTTCAGGACCAAACTGAACACAACAGTAAGAATCGAAATTTGTCAGAATGGTATATGTGACACTTGTTGACTTGATTTACTACGAAACGTAAGTAGTTCAAGACTTGAGTTCACTATCTTACAAAGTATATCCGACGAGTGTTCACAACAAAAGATTCAAGTCCAAAAGACACATTTTTCGTATTTATACAAAACATATTTTAAATAATATCTTATTTTCTAATCAAATGTGGGGTATTATTATGATTTGATTAGAAAATATGGGGTTTTGATAGATGAATGTGAAGGGACAAAGTCCCACATTGAAAATTTGAAAGTAATTAATATAGTATATTAATGCTTCCACATCTTATACATTTGAATGATGAGGACAAAGACTTGGAGATGAGTTTTGGATTGGTATGTGGATGGGTTTATGGACATTTAATACATATTAAATGTCAAAGATAGGGCCTTGAACATTGGGGCTCTTGGGGTCTTTGCTTAAATCCGAAATTACTTTTTAACTTTGAATTTAATTTTTATTTTATTTTTCGACACAATTTTTCGAAGAGACATAACCTTAAGACCTGTCACAACCAAGGAGACATAACCTTTGAGTTTGAACCGAAAAGACATAACCTTTGAGTTTGAATTGAAAAGATACAACCATTCCACCAACAGTCACAACCTTATGAACAATCATGGCTGTTTAATGTTAATCGAATTTTGACTCCTAAATATTCTATAAATAGAGATTTGCCATTGAAGAAACGAATTACTCATTATTCTCTCTTCTAATCAATCAAACAAAACATACAAAGTAGATTCGGCAGAAAAACTATTCTATGATCGTTGAATCCTCTAGATAGAAATAAATTTTGTCTTAAACACTGTTTGCAGACCTCGATCAAACGTCGGTATTTATATTTATTTGTTTCTATTTATAATTCATTGTTTATCATATTATATTGTTACAGAAAGAAAATTATTGTTCCAACAACTATTATAATGAATAGATATTTGTTTATAATTTTTTATATGTTTAATATATTTAGAAAATTATGAATAATTTATTTTGAATAATTTTAATGGAATTTATTCTAGACGAATATAATTTTTATTAAAATCCAATCCCATGTAATAAATAATAAATAATATATGTATTTATATTTTTCTCCAACAATTCAATTGTTATATATATAGTGGACATTTTTTATAATGGATAACTATTTTACCACGAAATAAATCGTTTTATTATTTATACTGTGATTGTAATTATATATTGGATCAATTTTTTTTAAACGAAAATTTAAAAATTATATGATTTTTTAAAATTTTTTGTAACAAACTCAATTATGATGTAAAAAATATATGTATATATGTGGATGTATAATGCATATATATACATGATACGTATGTGTGTAGAGATGCCAGCTCTTCTCACGATGTATACAAAACATAGTTCTGCAAATTCTTTTTGGTTCATTCACATGCGTTCTCGTTATTAGCGATGCACTTATTCCGTAATATTTACGCCTTCTTAAAAAAATCAATTTAATTAATTATTATTAGTTTTTTTAACAATATAATCGTTAATTACTGATTAGATTCAAACTTCAATTTTCCCATTTATTGGATGCTATTTTTTGTTTTTCATTTTAATATATTGATATATCCACTGAATATTTTTCAACTCCAATATTTTAAAAAAAATTAACTTTTTAATATGAATATCCACTTTATATATTTTCTGAATTGTTTTATTGATTGTGTTTGCATTTTTTATTGATTCTCTAACTAACACGAATAACTTATAAAAGACGATGACTAGGCTATAAAAGTGATACAAATATTTAAATATATTTATCTTAAATAATTCAGATATGAATTTGATAGGTTGAAGAAGAACTATCACTAATTTAACTAATCATTTGATTATTTAAAGATTCGGATCAAAATAAACTTTTTTTCTTTTTAATTTGTTTGATCATATAGTTTGATTTAAACCAATATATGATAGTGAAATGAAATTATGCCAACATAAATGATAAAATAAAATAAAGTAGTTTAGATAATGATATATAATATAAAGAAAAATAGTATAATAGTATACAATATCGTATTTATATTATATACTCTTCTTAACTTTTATAAATAATATCATTATTTTCGATATAGACTACATATATATTTTATTTTTACAGGTTAATAAATATTGTAATAATTATTATTCATCCCAAGAGAAATACGTAAAATATATTATTCATCCCAAGAAATTATATTGTTTTCTACGCCGCAAAAGGAAAAAAAAAAGATTTATTATATAAAAATTGAAAAAAAAAACGAAGAAAACGGAAAGAATATTTCGCTACCACACTCTCTCTCTCGTCGCCACCATAAGTTTCTCTAGTTTTTTCGCCGGCGCCGATGAAAAATTGACGGCGATATTCACCGGAGGTGAGGAAGAAGTTGGCGCTTTATCTTCATGGCAGCGGATGAAGACGTTCCGAGGATGTTTCGGGCCCTGCTGGAGACCGCCGACCGGAAGTTCGCCAGAGTTCGGGATCTACCGGCAGTCGGACGAGCACAGGGACAGTACTTCCATAAGGTATTCAGGGCCTATATGCGTCTATGGAAGTTTCAGCAGGGTAATCGATTTAAGCTGGTCGAGGGGAAATCGGCGAGATCGCGAGCCGCATCGGTCAGCTTTACTTCGGACAGTACATGAGGACCAGCGAAGCTCGCTTCCTGTTCGAGTCTTATGTGTTCTACGAGGCGATTTTGAGGAGGAGGTACTTTGAGGAAGCTCACGGTAAGGATCTCAGTATCCGATTCAAGGAGCTTCGGTTCTATGCGAGGTTTTTGCTTGTTTCACTGATCGTGGATCGGAGAGATATGGTTAAGCATTTGTCTGAGAAGCTTAGGATTCTGGTGGATGACAGCAAGTCGAATTTCCGGGTAAGTTTGATCTCTATATGGCCGATTCTTGTTGGATTCAATCTGTTTTTTCTTTTCATTTGCAAGAAATTTTCAAAGGTAGCTTTTAGGATTATAATCACGAACACAATTCATTTGGAATTCCGATTTCATCCATTGATGCATTCAGTCACACTATGTACTAATTCATTTGGAATTCCGATTTCATCCATTGATGCATTCATTACACTATGTACTAATTCATTCATTTTCAAAGGTAGCTTTTAGGATTATAATGACGAACTAATTCATTTGGAATTCCGATTTCATCCATTGATGCATTCAGTCACATCCATTGTGTCTCTGTGTCACTGAGGGATGGAATTCTATGATGATGGATGCGGGACCTTGTTTTCGCAGGAGACAAATTTCAAAGAATGGAAGCTAGTTGTGCAAGAAATCACTCGGTTCATGAAAGCTGACACAAATTTAACTTATGTCAGGCCTCTGCGTTACTGTCCTATCTTTGATTCCCATCCGACTTCTCAAACATACCTAACCAGATTCCACGCAAAGAAACTGTTGAAGTTCCATGATGCTGTCTTGACAAGCTATCACCGCAATGAGGTTAATAAGCAGTATCCATTTGAGAGTGTGATCTTGATTGAACTTTTTGTATTTGAAGTCATCAAAGTTTGGGATCATTGCTTCTGTTGATTTTCAGGTCAAATTTGCTGAAATCACACTGGACACATATAGAATGATGCAGTGTTTGGAATGGGAACCCAGTGGATCTTTCTACCCAAAACGATCTACTGATCAAAAGGAGAATGGTGTTGTTATTGATCATTCTGCACCTTCTGGGTTAATAGATTTGAATTTGGCTGCTGATATGGTTGATCCATCATTACCTCCTAATCCTAAGAAATCAGTTCTTTACCGTCCCTCGGTATCTCATTTATTAGCTGTGAGTTTTAAGTGCATTGCTTTCTCAAATCATATGGAACATACAAGTTTTTTTATGTTTGGATCCTTTGATATTTCTTTCTGAGTAAATGGGAATATTGAGTACCAATCATTGGCAGGTCATGGCCACAATTTGTGATGAGCTTCCTCCAGAGAGTGTGATGTTAATATATATATCAGCAGCAGGTGATTATCTTTTCTATTGGCAGATGGGATTTCTAAGATTGATGACATTTATAGTCTTGAATGTGTGATTTATGTAAATGAAAATTTTACAGGGGGGCCTGTTCACAGTACTGTTCCAGAGTCTAAAAGCTCTGCAGATTCAAATAAATCTTCAAAAAGCAAATTACTTTCCCGAGTTTCCCAGGAACAGAAGAGTTCCAAGTTTGAATCTCATAGAAATGGGCAAAGATGGAATGGTGGTGATTATTATGATAGTCCTATTTGGTTGGGTCCTAGAGGAAGCTCTGGTAAGTTACTTTGCTCATAGAAATTTTGGCCTTAATTTGTGGTAGGGGTGGGCAATCCAGGTTTCGGGACGGGTTCCTCGGGTTCGGTCCGGGTTCGGGTTTCTCGGTTTTAAAAAATTGAATCCAAAAATACCCATTTGGTTTTCGGGACGGGTTCCTCGGGTTTCCGGTTGGGTTCGGGTTGTTCGGATTTTGAAACACTGAACCCAAAAACCCCGAATTGTATTTGGGTTATTTCGGGTTCTCGGGTTCTTCGGGTGTTTTGGTTATTTAAGTACGGGTAATTTGGGTTTTAAACGGTTAATTCGGGTTTAAACAGGTAATTCGGGTTTCAAATTTAACATACAAAAAATTAGGGTAGAAGGGTTAGGGTTTTTTCTCCGGGTTCCTCGGGCTCTCCCGAATCCAACCCGGACCGACCCGAAACCATTTGGGTTTTAGATTTTGAATCATATGGGTTTTCTACAAAACCCATTTATCTCACGGGTTGGGTTGGGTTTTTCGGGTTGGATTGGTCCAGGTCGGTCCGGATAACCCGAAACGCCCACCCCTAATTTGTGGGCATTCTTTTTTTTCTTGAACTATTTTCTGCAATGTCGATTTTCAGGTTCGAACAAGCTGTACCCTGGTGATATACTTCCTTTAACACGGAAACCCCTTTTCTTGATCATTGATAGTGACAATAGCCATGCATTCAAGGCAGGTTTGTCATAACTTATGTTGTAATAATGTCTCAAGGTTGTGTTTTAATCCTTGTTTGGTTGGTGATTTTGTTGTTTCAAGAAAATCTACATAATCTACACTAAGAGTTCCATCAACTTGTTGTAGTTCTTGAGATAACACATTAATTTTGGTTTAGTTGATTACATAAACACCATTTTTAAGGCATTTAGATCACTCATGCTGATGAGTTTTACAAATGAATTCCAGGTTTTGCACGGTTCAGAGAGGGGCGAGCCAGCAGCTCTCTTTCTTTCTCCTCTGAAGCCATCATTCAAGAACCCTTCCACTGCTGATATAACACTAAATGGAAGCCAGTTTACGTTTTTCTTGACGGCTCCTTTACAAGCATTCTGCCAAATGTTGGGTCTCTCGGATTCTGATACTGACCCTGTAAGTGGATGTCGACAACTTTAACGAAAGATACATATATATATATATATATCAGTGTTCTAAAAATCCCGCCTAGACGCCGCCTAGGCGCTCTCTGGCTGCCCGATTAATTTTTAGGCGGTCTTTTTAAAAAAAACACTAACCAAAACGACGTCGTTTTGGTTAGTTAAAGAAAAAAACTAACAATGACGTATATCCATGCGTTTATCTTTATCGACTTTGTAATCGTCATTTCATTTGTCTTCTTCTATCTATTGCATCATTTATTGTCATCTGAACCTTTTGTCTTTGCATTCGTATCTCATTCTCGTCTTTGTCTTCATCCTTGTTTTTCTTATCTATCGTCTCTCGTGTGTTGTCATCGTCTTCATCTTTTGTCATCGTCTTCATTTCTCATATTCATATTTGTTTCATCTCCACCCCTGGCTTAATCTCTCACATTCGCCCTCGCCTTTGCCTTTATCTTGGTCAAACATCATTTTTACTCGACAACCATTTTCTATATTTTGTTTGTTTTATATTGTTGTATATTGTTTGATATTGTGAATTTAATACTTACAATTTTTTTTTATAAATACTAAACTTTATTTATTTATATGTTTTTTTACTGCCTATACATGTAAATATGACTTTTCTAATTTTCAGGATCATAGTTTTCATGATCAAGGTATATATATATCACACCCAGAGCACACCTAGAATTACAATAGAATTATATTTCTCGACAACCATTTTCTATATTTTGTTTGTTTTATATTGTTGTATATTGTTTGATATTGTGAATTTAATACTTACAATTTTTTTTTATAAATACTAAACTTTATTTATTTATATGTTTTTTTATAAAATTAAGTACTTATAAATATTTGGAATTAAATATTTATATTATAATTACATTAACTAAAAATAATATATATATATCCGTCTAGTCTGCCTAGACACCGCTTAGGCCCCGTTTAGACGCTCTGGACGCAGACGCTGAATGCTCGTCCGCCTAACGCGTAGCGCTTTCTTGAACCTTGATATATATAGATATATATATATATATAGTTGGATTAACGCATTTGTGGTAATCTGCTTCCAGGAAGTATATGAAGAAGCGGAGAACATACTTTTTGATGGTTTCTCAGAATGGGAGGTGATTCTTTCCAAGTCCAAAGTCCTACACCTCGTCTGGACACAAGTTCTATCTGATCCATTCTTGAGACGCCTCATTCTCAGGTAACTTTAGTATTATATATATATATATATATATATAAATGTTACTCTGAATATGGATATGCTTTGAGGTGTTTATGTACGTACATCTGTGGAATCATCTAGATTCATCTTCTGCCGCTCTGTTCTCAAAGCGTTCTGCCGTTCAGAAGATATAATAGACCCATATTTACCACTGTGCCTTCCGGACCTCCCGGAATCTGTCTCTTCAACGTCGGAAAATGGGCAATCTCTTGTTCGCCGATTAGCCAATCACTTGGGAGTCACAGATTGTTTCCACTTCTACAACGCATAGATTGTAAAGCGTTATTGGTTCATAAAGCGTTTGTACATCTAACAAGCAAACCATTGTCATAGCTGTGTTATACAAAGTCATATTTAGGTGGGTCTTTTTTAGTGGGAATGTTATGATTCTTTGTGTCCATTGTGAAAGAGAAAGCCGAGGTAGTGAAGAAATTAAAAAGGGTATTATTGAAAAACCTCTAAATTCATATGATTGTAACATCAAGCCCTAGTTTTTATAACAAAAGTTGGTATTTTTCAAAACCTCTTAAATAGAATTGTGGCCAAGGCAAATAAATTTGTTTTCACTCAAAATAATCCGAATTATGTTTGAATGGTTGGATTTTTTTTATGGTTTCAATTATTGGTGTATTTTGTTTTTTTAATATAAAATAAAAATACAACATCAAATATAAGTAAAAAAATCTACAAATTTCTTTTTTAGTGTTTATATTTTATTTTTTTATTTTTTATAATAATTTGTTCGGATTCCTCTGGTTTTATCCAAACCGATTCGATCCAAACCAAAAGGAGTTTTAAAATTGAAACTCATATTCCAAACGATTCGAATTGTTCGGATCGGTCCCGAACTAAACACCCACCATGGTGAGAGATAAAAACTTGAAAAATTCATGGCGAGTGGAGTAGCTCGTGCCGCATCTCATCTTCATCTCTTTCGTCAGTCCTGGTTCTTAATCTTGAACATTGTTCAATGCAAAGATGCAAGAATATGAAATTCATCACTAGCTAATTCATTGAGTTCCAAAGCCGAAAGGTTTCGTTTTTCTTTTTCAACTTCATCAGAAAGATCTCATTACAACAAGGCAAGATATTTGAAGATTAGAGAATCCGATGTCCGAAAAACATCCCATCTAATTATGTCTGAATACGAGATGATGTAAAACAAGAAACCAAACCTACTTTTTAGAGTTTCTCTTCTTCGAAATCACGGCCACTTGTGGTCGAGGATGCTTCTCGGCCTCACTTGGGTCCAACCACCTAAGAGGATGTTTATTGAAGAAGGGCCAATTAGGGACAGTGATCAAAGTTGTAAGAACCACACCTCCTGCATAGATCAACATCATTGTCCTAAACGAACCCATTGCATATCCCGTAACGAATGCAATAACACCGGAGATCAATAGCAGAATTTGCATCAACTGCTCCGCCAATTTTTGCCCTTGCCAATCCATCTATTCATTTAAACAACATAATTTCTCAAAATCAGAACCATTCATTCATACATCTACTTCTCCATTCATAACCCTTTTCTCCATAGAGGAAAAAAAAGGATAAATAACATTCCTTTAAATCAAAAACTCAATTGAGCAAACGAAAATGGTTCAATGAAAGAGGGTAAACACGTTAAAGATGGACGACTCTGTTAGGATCCCACATCGCTTAGAAATGAGACTAAGTAATGCCAGACTCCAAATTTGAAAACGAAAATAAGAAGCATTCGGCCATTTTCCCCAATTCAGTAAAATCATTCAAATACAGAGTCCCTTTTAACCTAACTCAAATGAATTAACAAAATTAGATCCGTCTCCAACGACCATAAGAAGCCGAATTACATTGAGCAAACACGATCCAACAACAACTCTTATTGTCAAACACCGAAGATCGAATAGGAAACCATCAGGGAGAACGATCAGATACTCGATCTAAACAATACCGATACGCCCTAATCTAAACTCCAAAATCAGAAAAATTCACAAAATTAAACAACAATAACAATAGCGATCTAGCTTCACCAACAAAAAAAATCGTACCTCGTCTTCCCCGAAACTCTCTCCTCAGCGAAATCGAAAGATTCTGTGTCGCAGTTGAAACGTATTTTGTGGGGAGGACGGAGAAAGAAATGGAGAACGAAACACCCAACAGTAATTACAGATGCGTCAGTGTTTTGTAACACTTAAATTTTCTGGGCTTTTGTAGGCCCATTTTCTCAGCCCATCACACTCTGGAAAAATAATTTTGTACAAGCACATATTTTTATCAATTTTTATTATAGAATTAAAATTTATATGTCATAAAAAAATTATCATATCGAAAAAATTCGTATAAGAATCGTGTAATCGATTAGTTATATATTTTATAATTTGTTTTGTGAAAATATGATCAATATATTTAAATTTTATTATAAATGCCTAAATAGTTATTATAGTTCAATAGCAAGATTAGGAAAACCAAATTTTGATATAATAATCTGATAAATTATTAGACTAAAGAATAGATATGTTAAAAATTTATAAATATTTTATTATAATAAAGTCGAGATAATATTTGTTGATTTTTCTCTCTTTATACAACATGTTTTACTTTTATATGAATCAATTTAAATTATTAGAAATGAAATTGATGATTGGACTATTACGTCAATGTTGACGTGACTTCACCAGAATTAAAAAAAATTGAATTAATATATAAGATTTAATTTAATTTAATTTTTTTAAACATGTCGTTTCATTTATAACTTTTCTTTTTAGTGTTATTTCAAAAAATGTTTCGTTTTTTCTTCATTATGTATATATTTGATGATAATAAAATTAAAATTATAAAAATATAAAAGAGTGATATCGAAGATGAATTTTTTTTTGTGTATTCATTGGAATAATTTATAATAAACAATTGAATTAAAAAATTAAAAGTTGAAAGAAGATGTGACGGCGTGAGAAGAGATAAAAATATTAAAATTGTATTTTTGAACAACTATATATCCAATGT
>CM071868.1:41900594-41945773 GCA_036759665.1 Gynandropsis gynandra
ATTAAGGGGAAATCAGATCTGAAAAAGGTTTTTTCGAACCAGATTGGATCAGAGGAGATTCAGGGACATTAGGGCAGAAGGAAGAAGGAAGAAAAGACGGATCTACGGATCGGGAGCAAGNTGGACTGAAAGTGAACACTCAAACACCGAGCGAAGGGAGCGGAAACAACATTTCAACACATGCACGCTCGGGCATTGAAAGTGTACACGATCAGGCTATTAGCTGCCAATTACCCCCGTAGCTTTGCACAACTCGGGCACTCAAGATACACGACCAAGATGGAGTGCCCGCTCGGGTGGAATTGGAGTGCACGACCGGGCTGATTGCTGTCAATTACCCCCGTAGCTTTACACGACTCGGGCACTCAAAGTACACGATCAATGATGGAGTGCCCGCTCGGGTGAAATTGGAGTGCCCGCTCGGGCTAATTGATGCCAAGAAATCCCCGTAGGTTTGCACAACTCGGGCTCAAGAATCACATGATCGGGCATGGTGCCCACTCGGGCTGGAAGGAGGGCACACGGTCGGGCAAGTGGCCTGCACGAGCGGGTAGAGGACATGCCCGCTCGGGTCCTTGTTTCTCTCAACTAATTCCTAAGTTTTGGAACAACCAAATTAAGGGGAAATCAGATCTGAAAAAGGAGTTTTCGAACCAGATTGGATCAGAGGAGATTCAGAGACATTAGGGCAAGAGGAAGAAGGAAGAAAAGACGGATCTACGGATCGGGAGCAAGGAGAATCTACCGAAGACATCGGTTTATGAATACGGAGTCATCTCTCTCTCTATCTATGTCGAACTTAGAATTCTCTTGTGTTTCCTTTGCTGTATTCATGTCTGAGTAGATCCATTGCCATGGGTTAGAGAGTATTGCCATGTTGTAACGAAGTCTTACGCTTAATGAATGGTGGAACTTAATGCTTTCATTACTTGTACGCCACTCGAATAAAATGATGTTAGAAGCCTAATAAACCAACGCCAGGGCATTAGACTTCGGAACTTAGCCATGATTTACGGTTTAGCCGGTTTAGAATCTACGCCAGGTCAATCGGTTGAATCTAGTTTTATAACGGAATTTCAGATGAGCACCGCATGAGGTTGGATAACGCTGCTAGAGGATCATTCATGGATCAGGTTTAGAATCTACGCCAGGTCAATCGGTTGAATCTAGGGATTAGGATAGCGGTCATAATGCGTCTATGCATGTAAGATGCGCAGTGGATACATTGGTATATGCATGCTAGATAGTGGACAAGTCTACGCCAGTCAGTTCCTATAGGAGAGCTTGAATTCCCTGAATTCATGATAGTACCTTAGACCAATTATCCTTTTAGAACTTCGTTACATCATTATGCAAACTCTCGACACCCATGGTGCTTAGCCATAAGTTTTATCTCTTCGATTTAGTTTAGTTTAGCTCAATCACAATTCCATCTTTAGTCACCCTACACGTCTATTCCATTAGTTCAATAGCTTATAAGTCGCATCAATTCCTTGTGTTTGACCCTAGTTACTACACGATCCGTATTCTTGCGGAAGCGTTAGTCTAGGTTTTATCACTTGATATAACGCACATCATTCAATAATGGAAACTCATGAAAACACAACAATCGGTGGTTGCTGCAACATAAGGAAGAACTGAACGTCTAGAACGAAAGAGAGGGAGAAAAGGAAAGAAAAGAGGAAGGAAAGAAGATGATAGGAGTGAGAGGTCGAGCTCATGCACCAAGTTTCGAGTTCTTGATCGAGAGAGAGGAGAAAAAGGGTGTTGCAGAGGAGACTTACAAGGAGCATTGGAGATCAACCCGACACTTCGGTTTTGTTTGGTTTTCATGTTCCTTACACCTTCTATTTCACTTATGTTTGTTTACGGACACATGAGCGAGTAGTTTGTTTGTTCTAGGAGAAGGGATTAGCCCATGGCTATCCTGTAACCACTTTTGATTTATCATTGAATGCATCTTCCTGTTTTCGTTTATCTATTCTTTATCTGAGTGCTTAAATGACTTGTGTTTGCGACGACCGCATAGATGCATGTGTTAGGGGTTAGGAGAAGGACCCAAAGGAGAATTCTAGTCCTAGAAGATCAGGTTTAGAACAACCGAGGTTAGGCCATAAAAGTAGGGTAGCAGCAGTTGAGGGTAAAACGGATGAATCACAGGTCTTATGGGTTTAGTTCAAGGTGTTAGCCATGAAAGTAGGGGATACCTTGACTAGATCACGTGTCTATGCCTCGAGAGAGGGTAGATATCATATTAGGATCGTCTGTCTTAGATAACTTGACTGGGATTGCAGGATAGATAGGTTGATTGTTGGTTTCGGTAGTCTTGTGGTGAAACTGGTTTCCTGGAACATTTGTCTCATTCTTAAGAACTAGTTTGTTTATTTCCTTTTAGTATTTCATTCTTAAAACCATATTTTGTTCGTTAGCAAGTTTGATTTGTAGTTCGAGTTTAAGTTGCGTTGCATAGTCTCTGTGGGATCGACACCTGAAGTACTACACACGTGTCGTGCACATGCGGGTAGTTTAGGTTATTTATTTAACTTTGATAACGCATTACGTATGAATATACATTTTAGAGCTAGATTAGAGTATAATACAAGTAGAAAGAAAGGGTTTAGGGATGCTCAGTCGATCTCTAGTTCTGTTGCAACCATGACATTGCCTTCAACTTGTTCTTATTGGTCATTTAGCTCTTAGATGTGATCCAAAAAGTTTCTTCACTCTTTTGGCACGATAGTAAAGTGTTTCTTAACTTTCGATCTTCTCTAAAGCTTTTTCTCTCGTCCTTTTCTATCATTTCCCTAGTTCTTTTCTTCAGAAAACCTTCTCTCTTTAACAGAGAATCCTTCCTTCTTAAAAAATTCAAAATTTAATTTTTATTTGGATTCGATGAAACGCTCGACTAAGCAAGTATGCTCTTGGGTGGTAGTGGTAGGTTTTTTCCCGTATCTCCCATGAAAATAGAAACTGTCTTTGACTGTTTTAGGTGGATCTCTTGACCAAGCACGTGATCCCTTGGGTCGAGCAAATTCTCGAGGATAAAATTTACCTTTAGATGGATGAACGGTCGACCAAGTAACCAACTTGCTATGATCGAACAAATTCACTAGGTGGATTTTGTTGCATCTCTGCGATCGAGTGGCCGACCGCTCAGGTCGAGCGAACTTTCGGGATCTTTTGAGAAATCAGCTTCAGTACGCTCGACCAAGCACTTTAGGCGCTTGAATATAGGGTTTTGATTGGAAATGTCTTTGATGCTCGTTTTCGTGCGGGAAGTTACCATGTTTCTCCTACGTTTTTACTTAGTCCCTATTACATGAAATATAAAAAAAATGATCCAAAAAAGTATAAAAAAGAACAACTATAGTGTAAAAGAATATAGAAATATATGATAAATCATAGAGCAAATTAGTGTGATCACTAACTGACATTAGGCCTTCTCAGGAACTCAGATTCATGATTCGGGTGAGGATTCTACGAGTATGGATTTTCGCATCCACTTTAGTGTCTTGATTCAATGCTAGCACCGAGATCCTCTTCTGTGAAAAATGGGTGTGTTCTCTATCTATACGTTGCTTACGTTATTTTTCATCTATAACTTATTAATTTTGTATAGAATGAGTATGCAATGTTCCTGTGTAATATACTTTAAGACGTATGTGTAGATGGCCCAACTCCGTCTTTCTATGGTGTTTTTATAGGGAAACATGATGCAAGGGTCTATCAAACAGACTTTTTGGAGCAAACACTGTGAAAAGTATCATCAGGGGCAGTTGTTGTTCCATTCTGAACTTCAATGTCCACGGCAGTTATGGTGACGACCACTACTTAAATGCTGAGTACAAATCATCTTCAATGCAGCAATAATTGTATGCCCTTGTGAGGATGTATAGGTTAGACTACTTGGATGGCAATCTCGATGAGAGTATATTGATAGGTTAGACTACTTGCACCTTCCTAAAAAGTCATGTGTCATTTGGTTTTCCTCCATCGTAATATCGTACCAATTAGCAGTGCATGTTTATTCATGCTCTGAGTTTGTTTCATTGTCCTCCTGAAAGAGATTGCATTGGCGAGATACTCTCCGCTGCAGCTATGATGGACACTAGCTATTTTGAGCAAACAACAAAACGACTTACAATGCCGCTAAAGGATAACAGGTATTACATATGATTCTAATTATTTACAATTGGCCTACAGATCCATTAAAATGGACCTCTTACATTGAATCTTATGAGTGTTACTGTCTCAGTGAGTGCTGTAGTGTATGTACCTTATGGGATAGCTTCGCTGAGACTTACACGACTTCTTTTCAACAGCATAGAGCAGATCCTTGTGTTTTCTTATGCTAGCTCATTAAAATACGATATTGGAATTTTTAGTTTGGTTGCACCATTCATACTATCGTTGTTACTATCTACCTTAGTTTTTTATGTGTTTAATTTATATTACATTGAACTCAACAACATTTGCATCCATTTATATGCAGGTCAGGTTAATCTGAAATGTGCAATACACAAGCAAAGTATTCGTTGATCAAAATCTTCCTGCCATTTGGGCTTTCAAGTGCAGGTAAACTTCATTATTTAAAACAAAACTCAATGTTGTGCACATTCCGTTACTAGTACTATTTCGAGGTATTCCTACAAGGCCCCTACTTGGGTTATATATATATATATATATATATATTGGGAGGTTGTAAAAAATCTGAATCTTTTTATAGAATGATTTTTCTTAAAGGAGACTGGTGATTTAGAATCCAGCGCAACCACAAATAATTCTTACGTTAAGTAAGCCAAAACTATCACTTGGTATCAGAGCCAGTGAACTCAGCCAAGACAAGGAAGAGTGTGCATTTGGAATCTATCACAGAGGAGGTGGAAACCAACCCTGCCAGTACTATGGAAGTTCAGATGGCGGAACTCACAAGGAACATGTCGGTGATAATGGGGTCATGGGGAGAATCATGAAAATGACCGCAAAATGGAGTGAAAAGAGACTGAACTCTACGGGTAAAGGTACTTCCATCTTAGAAGAGGGACAAGTTAGTAGGGTGACCACTAAGACCACCCGGAGATCAGAAACCAACCTGAACGAGACCCAAGTGAGAGGCAGCCAAAGGAAGCTGGAGCTTCCAATGTTTCCAAGGACAAACCCAGATGATTGGGTTTTCAGAGCAGAGAAATAGTTTATGGTAAACCAAGATCCGAAATGGGAGAAACTAGATCAGATGCTAGGTAGCATGGAAGGAAAGGCACTAACATAGTCTAGATGGATCCATGACCGTATCGTGTTAAGGTAGTGGAACGATTTCAAAACAAGACTCTACAAGAGGTACTGTAGGGGTTTTGGAGGCTCTGTACTTAGACATATAATGTGGCTAGGAAGGAACTGTAGAAGAGTACCGGCTAAAGTTCGAAGAGCTAGCAGTTGCAGCTCCTAATTTAGCCGATGATGTTTTGGAGGATGCATTCATGAATGGACTTAAACAAGGTTCCAGAACTAGGACAGTCGATATAAGTCAGTAGGGTTAGATGAGAATACTGAACTGGCACTAATGATCAAAGAGCAAGACCAACTGGAAACTAAAGGTAAACCTCAGTCGTTTCGGACACCGTACACATCGATGTCCTAGCCAAATGTTCGACCCTCGCCAATAAACCACTATCGAGCACTTGAGACACAGAAAACAGACCTTCCTTACTGGAAGGTTTCTGCGGTGGAGATACAAGAACACAAGCACAAAGGGCTCTATTTTAGATGTGGAGATAAATACAGACCAGGGCACCAGTGCAAATATCGCGAGTTTCGAGTCCTGGCTATCGAAGACAGGAAAGAAGAGATCGAAGAGGAAGAGGGGCAAGGTGAAACATACGAAGGGATAAAAGAGGAGGATAACAAGGAATTAGTCGAAATTTCATTGTATTCGATGGTGGGCTTGACGACAGAGAAGGCTTTGAGGATGAGAGGAGAAATCGTGGGAAATGAAGTTATCGTATTCATAGATTCTGGGCCCCCAAACAATTTCATTGTAGAGAAATTTGTCGTGAAACAGGGGATGGAAGTAACGCAGACTCGTGGGATAGGAGTTTCCATTGGGAATAGAGGAGTGATATCGGGTCGGGGAAATGCAAGGGAATTAAACTACTGATTCAAGGGTTGCCGATTGTTGAAGATTTTCTACTGTTTGATCTCGGAAGTTCCGATGTGGTCCTGGGTTATAAATGGATGGCGACATTGGATGAAACTGGGATAAATTGGATGTTGCATCACATTAACTTCAAATCGGGCAACCAGAGAATAGAATTGCATGGTGAACTGGGACTTCTTAAGGCAGGGGTGTCGTTGAGTTCAATGGTCAAACATTGGTGGAAGGAGGGCAGGGGTTATATAGTGGAACTGTTGTCCCTTTTCACCAAAGGGAAGACCTCACAGGAAGAGCCTATAGACTCACGAATAGCTGGGGTTTTGTGAGAGTTTGCATCGATCATTCAAAAGCCAAAGGGATTTCTGCCTAGAAGGAGTAAGGAGCATACCATCAACCTGGTAGAAGGAACGTCTCCAATAATTTTTAGACCTTACCACTATTCATTTTTGGAGAAGAACGAGATTGAAAGTTTGATAGAAGAGATGCTACGAGCCCAAATTATTCGACTTAGTGTGAGTCATTTCTCCAGTTCAGTGCTATTAGTTCAGAAAAAGACGGTGGATAGAGGTTCTGTGTGGATTACCGAACATTGAATAAGTTGACAATACCAGACAGATATCCATTCCCATGATCGACGAGCTGCTAGATGAACTGCATAGGGCTTCGATGTTTTCTAAACTGGATCTTACGGCAAGGTACCTCCAGATTCAGGTTCGGGAAGCTGACATACCAAAGACGGCTTTCTGAACTCATGAAGGCCACTATGAGTTCCTCGTGATGCCTTTCGGATTGTTAATGTAAAGGGTACATGTATAGGGGTATATACGTCTTTTTGTAATTACATCCTTTATTGTAATTTAGGTCTAATACTCTTGTACATATAGCCGTTTTGGCTTGATTCATCAATTCAATTCAGATTCGAATTCTTCATGGTATCAGAGCGGAAAGTCTAACGACGCAGAACAAGCTAAGAATGTCGTTGGTTGTAGATGCAGAGGCTAAAAATTGCTCAAACATAAACATACTAATCTATGAAAAACTCATACAATACAACAACAACCAAAGAAGAATATAGTAAATTGTTTTCAAAGGCAACGAATAAACAATCAAATACTTTTACTGAAATCATGGAAGTAGTCTACTCAAATCAAGGCCAAACATTTTTTGTACATGTATACAGAGGTGTTGATAAAACTTTCATTTGAAAATTTTTATCAATGGAAATAAGATCTCAAGATCATATAGTTTTAAATGCATCATCCAGTGGAATTGCATCCCTTTAGATAAAACACTTAAAATTATAATGAGCTCCATCGACCCAACTTATCGATCCATACCATTTGGTGGGAAAACCATTGTGTTTGGAGGCGATTTCCAATAAATATTGCCTAATTTTACAAAAAGGCACTAGGTATGACACAATTAGAGCTTCTATTAACACTTTATATATTTGGAATTACTACCGCTTGTTAAAACTAACACAAAACATCGATTATTTTTATATTTGACTAATGAAAATTATGTAAGAACGAAATATTTTACTAGATTGGATATCAAAGTTGGGCGATGGAAACTTTTAGAGATAAACAATGTTCAATGTCGAGTGGATATTCCGATAAATTTATGGGTAAACTGCCTGTTACCCCCTCAAGAATGTTGTTTTTGTCCGATTCTCCCTTGATTTTTGCTCTGGGATTTCACTCTCCAATCCCACGGAGTACCGCTCCATTGTTGGCGCACTACAATATCTATCTCTCACAAGACCGGATGTTAGTTTTGCTGTCAACAAGCTGTCTCAATTCATGCATGCTCCCACGGATGTTCATTGGCAAGCCGTCAAAAGAGTCCTACGCTATCTTGCTGGCACGAAAGAGAGAGGTATCTTCTTATCCGCCAAGAACAACCTCTCCTTACATGCCTTTACCGATGCAGATTGGGCTGGAGATTCACTTGATCTCAAGTCCACTGGGGCGTATCTACTTTTCCTTGGTGCACATCCTATTTCCTGGTCGTCTAAGAAGCAAACGGGACTCTCCCGTTCGTCTACCGAAGCTGAATACCGCTCCATTGCATCCACAGCCGCGGAAGTTCTATGGGTACTCGCTTTACTATCCGAGATTGGGGTCACGTCATCCTCACCACCTACCATCTATTGTGACAACATTGGAGCGACATACCTCAGTGCCAAGCCCGTCTTTCACTCCCGAATGAAGCACTTGGTGCTAGACTATCTCTTTGTCCGTGGCCTAGTCGAGTCGAACACTATTCGGGTCACGCATGTTCGAGCCGCGGATCAACTTGCTGACATTCTCACAAAGCCTCTTCCGAGGCTTCCGTTTCAGCATTTGTGTTCCAAGATTGGACTCACCGAGGGTGCTCCATCTTGAGGGGGCGTGTAAAGGGTACATGTATAGGGGTATATACGTCTTTTTGTAATTACATCCTTTATTGTAATTTAGGTCTAATACTCTTGTACATATAGCCGTTTTGGCTTGATTCATCAATTCAATTCAGATTCGAATTCTTCAGTTAACACCAGCCATATTTCAATCGATCATGAATGAGCTATTTCGAGGATTCCTCCAGAAATTTGTATTGGTTTTCTTTAACGCCATAGTGATATACAACAAGGGAGTAATCGATCATTTAGATAATTTAGGCTAGGTTTTAAAGATAATCCAGAGGAACAAATTCTATGTTAACCGCAAGAAGTGTTCATTTGCTCGGTCCAAAATCGCATATTTGGGACACATCATAATAGAGGAGGGAGTCATGGCGGGTCACCAAAAAATTACAGCAATGCAGAGGTGGGCAGAACCTAGAAACATTAGAGAATTACGCAGATTTTTGGAGCTGACAGGGTATTATCGAAAATTCGTCGGCAACTATGAAAAAATTGCAAAGCCACTTACAGATCAACTTCTGCCTTCAGATGGAATGTAGAAGCAACCCCATCTTTCAGAAAATTGAAAGAAGCAATGGCCAACATCACTACCTTGGCACTAAGTGACTTTGCAGCCCCTTTTGAAATTGAAATAGATGCATCAGGCCAAGGAATAGGGCGATGTTGATGCAGCATGGGAGAACTATAGCGTATCTCAGTCAGGGTTTGTCGGAGGGGGAAAGGCTAAATCGGTCTATGAGAAAGAATTGCTGGCAACAGTTAAGGCGGTGGAGAAGTGGAGGAATTATTTAACCCACCCTTGGAGCACGACACCCACTCTAGTACCTTCCTATCGTTTACCTTGCATGTCACAAAACTGTCAGGTTTCTTCATTATCACTTGTGGCTTCAATCTTTCTAACTTGGTCGTTTTGTTATATTTCTCTGCAGTATTTCCCACTATCTCCACAGTGTAGTTCCACCCTGTTAGTTTCCGATAGTGGTTCCTCAGTGCATATGCCTAGCAAGCGAAGCATCGACAACCTAGATAGCCAGAGTTCGCTTCGTTGTTGCACAGCTAGGTAAAATCGCACAACCGCAGTGAATCTGAGTGACAGTGGTCATCCCCTTCGTGCAGTTTAATCGCCCAGCTTTGTCGTCCCAATAAATTGTTGCGAGCTCTATTTTCAGTTACCACGTATTGCAAAACTTGTCGCTGGCCTGTTTTCTTTTTGCGCGTTACTGAAATTTACTATGCATCGTAGTTCAACTATGTTTCACACTGATGTTTTGCTTTCTGACATTTCTGTTCTGGTACATTAACAAAATTTTGATGCTAGCGTACATTAACAAAATTTTGCAACAACACATTACAGAAGTTGAAATACTCCATAAAAAATTTACGCAACTTGTGTTAGTATTTCATTCATGATACTGTGAATGAGCATGACTGATTAATTAAGACGGGTTGTGGTCAAATTATGGCATTTGCATAATATTTATATCCGCGCGATGCGTGGTTTTTTATCAATTTTTGTTATAGATTTGAAATTCATATGTCATAAATAGATCATCATATCAAAAATTCGTGTAATCGATGATTGTTATATATTTTATATCTTATTTTATGAAAAAATTATTAATATATTTGAATTTTATTATAAATGCATAAGTAGTTATTATAGTTCAATAGCAAGATCAGCAAAATGAAATTTTGATATAATCACCTGATAAATTATTAGGCTAAAAAATAGATCTTTTGAGAATTTATAAATATTATATCAGAATAGAAATTGAGATAATATTTGTTGCTTTTTTCTCTTTATACAAATGTTTTACTTTTATATATGAATCAATTTATATTAATAAAAAATGAAATTGGTGATTGGACTGCTACGTCAGACGTGACTTCACAAGAATTGAACAAAAACTTGAATTTTAATATATATAAAACTTAATTTAATTGAATTTTTTAGACATGACGTTTCATTTATAACATTTCTTTTTTAGTATTATTTTTAAAAAATGTTTTGTTTTTTCTTCATTATGTAGATATTTGATGATGATAAAATTAAAACTATAAAAATATAAAAGAATGATATGAAAGATGAAAGGTTTTTTTTTTTGTGTATTCATTGGAATGATTTATGATAAAACAATTGAATTAAAAAATAAAAAGTTGAAAGAAGATGTGGCAGCGTGAGAAGCGATAAAGTTATTAAAATAATATTTTGAACAAATATAAATCCAATGTATATGAATATATGTTAAACAAATATGTATATATTTTAAAATTTATATTAAAAATAGGTTTTTAATATAAATAAATAGGTTTTTAATATGAATATGAAAAAATATATATCTAATATATATGAATATATATATTTTAAAATCTATATATAAATAAATAGATTTTTATGATAAAAATTATAATCCAATATATATGAATAGTTTTAAAATTTTAAATGAAATAGAAAAGAAGCAACATTTGGTATTCAAAAACAAATTTATTTTTTTAATATTTAATAATCCTTGATGTTATTTAAAATAATGTAATAGAATATGGATATAAAAAATATATATCCAATATATATGAATTAAACATAAACAAATATGTATATATTTAAAATTTATATACAAATAAATAAATTTTTAATATGGATATGAAAAAATATATATGAATATATATATATATATATATATTAAACAACTATGTATTTATTTTAAAGTCTATATATAAATAAAGAGTTTTTAATGGATAAGAAAAATATAATCAAATATATGAATAATTTTAAAATTTTAAATTAAATATAGACTAAGCAACCTTTGGTATTAAAAAATTTATTTTTAACATTTAATAATCCTTGCGGGTCTTTATCATTTTTTTATTATATAGTATAAATTCATATGTCATAAATAGATCATCATATCAAAAACTCGTGTAATCGATGATTGTTATATATTTTATATCTTATTTTACGAAAAATGATCAGTATATTTAAAATTTATTATAAATGCCTAAGTAATTATTATAGTCCAATAGTAAGATCAAGAAAACCAAATTTTGATATAATCATCTGATAAACTATTAGGTTAAGGAGTAGATATTTTGAGAATATATAAATATTCTATCACAATAAAAATCGAGATAATATTTGTTGATTTTTTTCTCTTTATACAATGTGTTTTACTTTTATATATGAATCCATTTAAATTAATAAAAATGAAATTGATGATTGGACTGCTACGTTAATGTTGACATGACTTCACCCGAATTGAACAAAAACTTGAATTTTAATATATAAGATTTAATTTAATTTATTTTTTAAACATGACGTTTTAATTTATATCATTTCCTTTTTAGTGTTATTTCAAAAAATTCTTCGTTTTTTCTTCACTATGTATATATTTGATGATATCAAATTAAAATTATAAAAATATAAAATAATGATATGGAAGGTGGAAGGGTTTTTTGTGTATTCATTGAAATAATTTATGATAAAACGATTGAATTAAAAAATAAAAAATTAAAAGAAGATGTAGCGGCGTGAGAAGAGATAAAAATATTAAAATAGTATTTTAAACAAATATATATCCAATATATATAATATATATTAACATATATTAAATAAATATATATAACTCTTTGGTGTTATTTCAAATAATAATATTACAATATGTATATAAAAATATATATCCAATATATATGAATATATATTAAACAAATATGTATATATTTTAATAAATAGATTTTTAATATGGATATGAAAAAATATATATCTAATATATATGAATATATATATAAATATATATTAATGAAATATGTATATATTTTAAAATCTATATATAAATAATTTTAAAATTTTAAATGAAATAGAGAAAAACAACATTTGTTAATAAAAAAACTTATTTTTTTAACATTTAATAATCCTTGCTGAGTGGTTTCACCAAAAGCAATCTCTCAAAGATTATTATATATATAATTTAATTTATTTTACGCTAATTGTTGTAAATTAATAATAATATTATGATGATATATATATATTTTAAACATATTTGTGTATATAAGATATATATGTAGATGTTAATAACATGGTAAATGATATGAATATATATAATATATGATAATATTATCATGGAAAAACTCATTTAGAAAAATCATGATGAGTAAAAAAGAGTGCATCCATAAAAAAAACTCCTACTCGATTTTTCAACCTTTTTTTTTATAAATTTCGAAGTTGACGCATTCCGACGTTATGAATGTGTTTTATGAGTGTTGAAGTAGGAAGCGCCTTTGTGAATAGATCAGCTACATTTTCGTTTGATATGATATAACAAACATTAACTTCTTTTTTCTTCTCAAACTCTTTGGTATATGAGAAAAATTTTAGAGAGATATGTTTCGTTCGATCACTTTTGATGTATCATTCCTTTTTTTGGATGACACATGCTACATTATCTTCATATAATATTGTTGGATCGATGTCAGCCGATAATCCACATGTTTTTTGTATATGTCGGGTTATAGCCCTAAGCCACACATATTCTTTAGTTGTTTCATGGAGTGCAATGATTTCAGCGTGAATTGAAGATGTTGCAACTAATGCTTGCTTCTAAGATTGTCATGATATTGTATTACCTCCGATTATTAAAATGTATCCAGTTTGTGCTCTGACTTTATAAAGATCTGATAAATAACCTGCATCTGCAAAACCGACCAACTCATATTTATAAACTCCAGGATAAATAATCTTAAATCAATCATCCTTGTAAATATCAAAAGATATATTTAATATCTATCCAATGACGACGTGTAGGGGATGAACTATATCATGATAAGAGAATAGTAGCAAATGATATAGTAGGACGTGTGCAATTTTCTAAATACATGAGAGCTCCTATTGCACTCATATATGAGACTTCTGGTCCAAGTATATATTCATTTTCTTCACAAAGACTTAATGGATTCTTTTCAACATTTAAAGATATACAACCATTGGAGTGCTTAATGGATTTGTTTTATCCATGTTAAAATGTTTTAATACTCCCGTTGTATAATTCGATTGATGTATGAATATACCATTCTTTAATGCTTTATTTGTAAACCCAGATAAAACTTTGTTTGTCTAATGTCTTGCATTTCAAATTCATCTTTTGAGGTTCCAATTATATTCAGATCACCAATATAAAACAACTATAGTCACAAATCTACTTGCTGATTTCTGACCAAATACAGAAGGACAAATAAGGTTATTCTCGAATCCTTTTTTTAATAGATATTTACTTAGAAGATTGTATCCAGATTGTTTTAACCCATATATAAAGATCGTTGCAATTTGATTGCACATATTTCTTTAAGATTTGAGTTTGATGTTTTCAGTATTCTTAATCCTTGAGGGATTTTCATGTATATATCATTATCCAAAGATCCATATAGATATGCCGCAACCATATCCATAAGATACATATCTAAGTTTTGGGATGCAATTAAATCCATCAAGAATCTAAATGTGATTGCATCCATAACAGAGGAATATATTTCCTCATAATCAAATTTGAGATCTCAGAGAAAACCCTTGTGCGATAAAGCGTGTCTTATATCTTGTGACCTCATTATTTTCATTTTTCTTTCGCACAAAAAACACTACTAGAAATTTGAAGATTGCAAACAAATTTTGCGGACTGACCAGTCCGTCTCTAAATTTACGGAATAGGGACGGGATAAAATATCGGTCCCTAATTTTCCCTAAATTTACGGATGAACAAGTAGTCCCTATGCGGTCCACAATTGTAGACGGATTGGAAACGGACACCGAAGGCGTCCCAGATTAGGCACAGGGATCGAGTGTTGTCCGCAAGTTATGGACCTCCCTGGGATGCAGTCCCTAATCCGGGACGTCCACATATCCTCTTGGGGATGGCTTATCGACATTCATACCTTGCATTTCTTAGTATATCTTTGGCTCGATTTCCTTATCTATTTTATTAAAGAACGCTTGATTGCAAGGTGAAAGACTCAAAACGTCTATATATTTATGAATGGGATATACAATGAGAATGTTTATGACTCGACATTACCAATCTCGTGATTTATGTACATTAATCCCTTTGTCCTTGATGTTTAGATTGAACATGAGTCATGGAACATATCATACTCGTCTAGTTCAATCTGTGAGCTCGTGACATCAGTCTTGTTATATAAGAGCGGAAAATCCTTATCTTGATCAAACAACATACTATAAACTGCATACCCAATCACTATCTTGTTTATCCACCCATTTACGAGTGACGTTTGATAGTGTCAAAGCATGCAATTGCTTCTGGCGATCTCAAGACATAGAATTACATATACCATAATCATTATGAGAATTGTTAGGATACTCATATAACAATCCATGTAGCAATCTCATGGCGGATCGATCCAGTACATTGTTCTCTAACATGTAGCTATGTGTTAAATTGATATCTCATATCAATTTACACATACCAGTCTTCATGCAACATTGATATCGGTTATTTTCAATGATGTTCGACTATTGCTGTTAGATCTTATTATTTACGATGATAGTCTGCATTGTATTCTGATTAACTGAGAATCGATAAATACCGCCTTAGGAATTTAACAGTCGCTAGCAAACAGCGGTCCCGCTTCGATTTTATGTGATTTTACACGTTTATTACTTTCACAAATCATGCATATCATAGATCTTGAGTATCACAGATATTCCATGTTTCTTACTTTCCCGATTCTTCACGCATATCATAGATTCACAAATCATGATATCACAGATTCACAAATCATGCATATCATCTCTCCATCTCGAGACTGCTCCATCTGTGACTCGACACCATCTGTCCATCCCGAGGCTCGGGTCACGGACGGAGAAGGCTCGGGATGCACGGACGGCGTCGGGTCATGGATGGAGAAAGCCCGGGATGGATGGTTCGCACATTTACAGACGGCTAAGCGGTCCGGAATTGTAGACGGTCGAGCGGTCTGCAAATTTACGGATGGCCACGGGTGGTCCGCAATTGCGGATGACCGTTTTCTTTCCGTTCGTAATTGCAAACTGTCGTTTTCTTTCCATCCGTAATTATGGACGAACGTTTCCTTTATGTCCGTTATTGCGGACTGTCGTTTTCTTCTCGTCCATAAATATGGATGGTTTACAGACGGTTTTTCTCCACCGTCCAGAAAAAATCTATAAACAAGTACCACCGCCCGTCCCGAGTTCCGGCGGTCGTCCTGAGTTCCGATAACGAAGATTCGGAATTTAAAATGTTACTCACATATTATTTCTAATTAATTATTGTTATGTATAAAAATATTTAAAATTTAATTAAATTAAATTAAATTAAAATTTTTTATTTTTTTAAATTACGGACGGGCGATCCCGTCTGCATTTGTGGACGCTCCACCCGTCCCCATATTTGCAGACGGACGAAAGGGTCGTCTGTAAACTTGGAGATGGACTGGGGCATCCGCAAATGCATACGGGTCGCCCGTCCATAATTTTTGTTTAAAAAAATCTCGGACTTTTCCCGTCGATTTGCGAACGGCTTGATGGTCTGCAATTACGGACGGTTTGCGAACTGAAATTTCCATCCTCATTCGTAGACGAATTAGGGACGGATATCATTTTGTGACGCTCGTCTGCGGACGCCTCTTGGCCATCGCTAATCCGTCCCTAAATACGTTTAGGAACGGATTAGTGACAGATTTTGCAGTCCCTAAATCTTAATTTTCTTGTAGTGAACTCATTTGCATTCAACTGATTTAACATCATTAGGAGTGAACGATGGATTTTATTCAATGAGTATAATTCTATTTGCATAGATTCTTTCCATTTTATCCAATCAAATCTCTTTTGACATTCTGACACTGACATTGGTTTTGGATCTTCATTATCATTTTCAATTTCCTTTGATATATATAAAGAATGATAATATTCTATCATTGTTATTTATTTCGTTTTATAGTTAATGAAAATCTTATTATTCTTTGTTTGTTCATGATTATTTTCATAACTTTCATTCTACAGATCATATTTCTCGTTCTTTTCTTTTGGGTTGTTCTCTATGATATCAGAACCAATTTCTTTATCAAACTTATTTATTTTTCGAGGATTTTTATCTTTAGAACCAAGTTGTCTTCCACACTTTAACCGTGTTGTAGACTCGTTGAAATTTTTTCACCCGTATGACCTTTTGGTTGTATACGAGCAGATGCATTTGTAGCCGATATATATTATTTTATAACCCGTATTGTATAATTAAATCCATCTAGAAGTTTATTTGCAATATTCTGCAAATGTATGATCTTTTGTACTTCCAAAATGCATTGTTTTGTAGGAGGATCAAGATATAACAATGATTGTATTTTTCATGTTAAATCTTGTGAAGTTTGTTTTATTCATCCTTATAACACTGAGAATTCATTCTCATTAAAATAACAATCACCAAAACGAGCTTTGAACATATTATTTGTTTATGGTTCAAGATATCTAATGATGGATAGTGAAATATATCCCACAAAAATTCTCAATATTCATTGTGGGTCCATTTTTGTCTGTTACGGATGAGCAATCAGAACATATACTGCACAACTAAATACTCGAATATATTATGTTTCTGACCATTTGCTAATTGCAATGGATAATATTTATGATAAGAACTTGACATTATTTGAACTAGTGCTGCAACAAGTAAAATGACATGTCCCTAAGTAGAAATTCAGAGTTTTTTTTCTCATTAGTAAAGATCGAGTACTGAGATGGAGACGTTTAATCAACGACGCAACCATACCATTTTGTTTATGAACATGTAATACGGTATATGCAATCTCAATTCGAAAGGATGTACCATAATCATTGAAAGCTTGGGAAGTGAATTCACCAGCGTTATCAAGTTTCATTTTCTTAATAGGATAATCGGAGAATTGAGCTCGTAATTTTGTTATTGAACAAGAAACCTCATAAATGCAACATTGCGGGTTGATAATATACAAATGTACAACCATCCATTTGAAGCATTGATTAATACCATAAAAGATCAAAATGGTCCACTTTGTGGATGAATTGGTCCACATATATCCCCATGTATTCATTCCAAAAACGATGGTGATTCATGTCCAAATTTGACCGATGATGGTCTTATATTATCATTTTTCCTTGAGAATAAGTAGTACATATGATCTCATGACATTGAAATATCATTTTTTAATGGATAGTCATTGGAGTTTTCAACGATTCTCTGCATCATTATAGAATCAGGGTGACCTAGTCATTCATATCAAATATTAAACACATTTTTATACTTTGGATTAACGGTAGGATGTGATTCAACCATTTTTATCTTTTTGAAATATAATCCTGAGGATAAAACTGGTAATTTTTCGACAATATGTTTCTTTCTAAAAACCATTATTCATGATTTTCATCATTCATTGTTTCAATATGATAATCATTTTGGTGAATATCTTTGAAATTCGATTAAGATTCTTTGAGATTATGGATAAAATAATGCATTTTGTATAACAAATTGTGTCCATCCGGTCGTCATAAAATTTGTTTCTCCATATCCCTCAATTATTTTTGTATTTCCAGATATCGTATTGACATTGGATTCATGTATTCTCAACTTGGAGAAACAATTTTATCTTTCAATATTGTGTACGTTGTAGCATAATCCGCTAGATATATATATATATATATCCATCGTTGATATTTGATTGTAACATATTTTATGTTACTTTGATCCGATAAAAAGAGTGATGAACTTGAAAAATATAAAATTATAGTTGCATATAATGTACAAGAATTAACAAAATAGTACAATAAATGATCATATAATAAACCATAAATTAAACACAAAAACAAAAAATACATTTGAAAATAAAGTAACAAGATAAAACTTAAAAAAATTAAAAAACCATGTCAATATTAAATCACTTTTTATTTTTATTATGGTCCACGAAATCTGCGATGTCGATATGCATTCTATCATTGTTGTCATCAAGAAAATCATCGAGATCATTAAAGACAAAGTTTATTTTGGAAATTTTGCCTTTATCTGTTTGTGACTTTGGTATAAATCAACAAAACGTCTCGATGTACGATACACTTGAGACCAATTTCCACTCATACTACCGATACCATATTGTATCTTTTATTTTTTTAATCACTTTTTCATTTTCAGTCACTCGATGATCCTTCTTTTTATTATCCCCATGATGAAAATTGTTTGGTTGAATGTTTCGGCCTCATCTTCTACCGGTTCCATGACTACGATCTCGACCATGTCCACAGCCTTGACCATGATCACGTATATATCCACGTCCACAGCCATGCTAATGGTTATAATTTGATGAAGTCGCATTTGTTTCATAGAACGATGTAAAACCATTGGGATAAAGATGATGATTTTTCATTAATAGCTCGTTTTGTTGTTTTGCAACGATAAAAAGCTAGAACAACTCGTGATAGGTTTTGAAATCCTTTGTGAAATATTGTTGTTGTAAAATGACATTATCAGCATGGAATGTAGATAATGTCTTCTCCAACTTATTGTAATCACTTATCTTTTCTCCACACAATTTCATTCTGAAGATAATTTCAAATATCGCATAATGATATTCAACCACGGATTTATAATCCTTGAATCTCAAATTCAGTCAGTCGTTCTTTATCTTTGGGAGGATCATATATTTTTGGTGATCGAATCGATCTTTAAAATATTCCCACAAATCTACAGGATCTTTTTTTGTTCGATATTCATTCTTTAACCCATCGACAATATGATGACATAAAAAGATCATGGTTTTTATCTTTTCATCGTCTTAGGAATTATTATATCTATCAATCGTGTCAATGAGTTTTTTGTATTTTAGATGTATTTTCGCATTTAATGTTCTTGTCATGTAATTTTTTCCAAAGGCTTCAAGTACCGCTATTTTGAGATTCACCACGGCGACATGATAACTATATTCAAAAATAAAATTCAAATTATTTATTATTATAATAATATTTAGAATATGACATTAAATAAAAATAAATTGAAAATTAAATTAATAGATAAAATTAACTAACATGAATAAATGATATAAATAAATGACATAAAATGAACAATTTGGTGGTATGATATCCTTTATAAAATAAATAAAAAATAAATACAAATGTATTAAGATATTAACTCTTAGCCGAATCAATATAATTATAATATAAAGTATGTATTTTATGTTCGATATTTAGTTAATAATGTTTGATAGTCAATGATTTATTGTATTTAGTCCATAATGTTTGAATTTCAGTTTATGATTTTCAATATTCAGTTCATGGTATTCAGTCTATAATATGTTTAAGTATGGTTATACGATATACGAATGTAGATATTATAAATATGTTTGTATATATAATAATTATATGTAGATATATTAATAACATGTAAATGATATATATATATATAATATGATATATGATATATCATATTATAAATATATTTTATATATGATATATACGTATGATATATATATATATATTAAAAAATAAGAAAAATGATTTAGAATTTGAATATAAAAGAAAGAACATGGGAGAATGAGAAGAAGTTTTAATAAATATTACTTTAAATTTATTAAAAAATTGAGGGACGTTGTGTTTATGTCAAGGTTGCACCACAACAAGTCATTCACAACATAAAATCTTCATAATTCCATTATTATTTAGGATGAAGGATCATAATGGTTAGAATTTAGGTTTTATATTATGCTTTTCCTTAATATAAGTTTGGATCTTTTAATGGGCATACCGTTACTTAATGCCAAAAAAAGAAAGAAAAAAAAAGGGTCAAAGAAGAGAGAGAAAGATAGAGGGAGAGAGAGGGGGAGAGAGGGAGAGAGAGAGAGAAAGAGAGTTGAAGGGCACAATCTGTGATTAATGGTTTGCCGCAAAAGAAACCATTAGCCCTAAATGGTCGCCATTGATTCTCTGCAAAGTCCAAATTTGCCAATTTCTTTGTGTAGTTTAAACAAATTCTGGTTCTCTCTTCCTTCTCTCTATTATCCACCATTCTCATTCTCTCTCTCTCTCTCTCTCTCTCTCTCTCTCTCTCCTAACCCTTCATTTTGTGTTTTCTGATCATTCCTTGCACATCACGTCAAAGGGTATCCACAATATGATAGAAAAGCAAGAGGTAAGACCATCAATGGCTGCAGAAGAAGGAATCAAGATGAAACCTTCGGTTGAACATTCTTCTAATCTAAAGGTAAACCAGGCTTTATCTCCTAAATACTCCAACAAAGTTACAGACATAGACACAGAATTTCTCAAGATGAAAGCTTCATTAAAGGAAATGGAATCAGAGCTAGAGAGAAGGAGAATATCTGAATCTAAACTGACGAAACAGCTTGAAGAATCAAAGATCGAAATCGCATCTCTTAAGGAAAAGCTTGAGGGATCTATTCAAAGCCAAGAATCAAGCGAAGATGACAGTTCTGTTCATGAATCTGACATTGAATCTCTAAAGATGGAGCTTGAAAGTACAAAGGAGAGTCTTGTTCGTACAGAAGAAGAGATGAAATTGATTAAGAACGAACTGAAATTAGCATTAGAGGCTGAAATAACAAGCAAGAAGGCCATGGATGATTTGGCTATGGCTTTAACAGAAGTAGCCAGTGATTGTACAAAGGCAAAAGAGAAGCTTATGATTACAGAAGAACAGATGGAAGCAGAAAGATTAGAAGGAAAACAATGGAAGGAGAAACTCGAAGTAACAGAAGAAAATTACAAAACCCTTTTACAAGAAATGAAAAAGGAGGCCGAGATTCATAAGAACACAAGTGAAAGATTGAGAATTGAAGCTGAAGAATCACTCTTAGCATGGAATGGAAAAGAGTCTGTGTTTGTAAATTGTATCAAAAGAGGTGAAGATGAGAAAAACTCACTCATTGATGAGAATAATAGATTGCTTCAGGCTTTGATGAATGCTGAAAATCTGAATAAAAAGGCTAAAGATGAGAATCATAACCTAAGGGATATACTGAAGCAAGCCATTAATGAAGCTAACGTAGCCAAAGTAGCTGCGGGTATAGCCAGAGCTGAGAATTCACAGTTGAAAGATACCTTAATGGACAAGGAAGAAGAGCTTCAGTTTGCTTTACAGGAAGTTGAATGCCTTAGGCTGAAAGAAATCTCTGGTAATGAAACTGTAAAGAACTTGAAAAGACTTTTGTCTGAAGCCGAAGGGACTGTCGTTATGAGCCGTCAGAATTCATCGGAAAAAGAGAGTAATAACAAAATAAGCCGTCAGAATTCATCGGAAAAAGAGATTAATAACAAAATAAGCCGTCAGAATTCAATACAGAAGGATCAAGAACAGGTGAAGGAACATCAAAAGGAGAAAAAAGACAAGAAAGAGAATCATAAGGCACAACAAAACAGTAAGAGAATGGGAAAGACATGCAGTTTCAGTCTGAGAGACCTAAAGATTTCATCACATAAACACAAAGACGCCATTAACGAAGGATCAAAAGCTTCAATAAACAACACAAATGATAACACTGATGTAGAGAGTGATGAAAATTCTCCAGGGTCAGATTCTGATCTTTTTAAAGGTTCAATCTTTGATGTACCCGAGACGCCACATAACTCGAAAACCCATAATCATACAAGAAAATCAAATTCCACGTCAATGGAAGATGGGGAACTGATGAATTCAGAAGATTCAGAGGGTAGTCATTATGAAGAAGGGGAAAATGAAAAGGGAGGAAGAAAGAAGAAGGCATTTATACGAAGATTTGGGGATCTTCTTGTAAGGAGAAAGAGTTTTTCATTGAAGAAAGATTCATCGGGTGATTTGCAAGAGAAACAACAACAACTCCCATTGACTCCCCCACCAACGCCGCCTGAACTGCAATCTCCAGAACACTGAATACATTCATGGCGACAAATTTTTTTTTTTTTGAGTATTTGAGTATTTAGTTTGTATATGCAATGAATTCAACCATTCAATCTAGTTTGTATATGCAATGAATTCTACCATTCAATCATGGCATTGCAGTGTACTCGGACGTTATATTTTTTATTTAATTTAAATTACGTTATCAATTCGATATTGAATCAACAGAGGTGTCGTGGTGTAGTTGGTTATCACGTCAGTCTAACACACTGAAGGTCTCCGGTTCGAGTCCGGGCGACGCCATTTTTTTTGTTTGGTTTATTTATATTCATTTTATATTCGATCTGTTTTTGTTTTTATATTAGTTCAGAATAATATAATAATATTTCTTATGATAAAATTATCTTTTGTGTTAAAACAAAAATTAAAAACAGTTTTCTCGTCAAGTGGACCTATTAAATTGGATGTGGAATGTGACGTACAATTTTTAGTTATATAATCGATAGCGATATATGAAGATGAAACCAAAGTCGCATAGAATAAATTCCTTGGCATAAAAGTAGTTTCCCACTTTATTATTCTACATAAAAACTGTAATTAAATTTATTTATTATGTATTTATATTTATATTTATTTATTTATAAACAAATGAGGTAAATGTTTTATTATCCTTTTAATATAAGTCCCACCTAGTGTTTATTCTTGACCTTTTGGTGTGTATTCATTTTTTTTTCCAGTTTGTTTCATAGAATTATCGAGTAGCAATATAAAGCATACCATAAATTGTGATAGTTTTATAATATTATATATGTTATTTTGAATAATTTCAAGATCCCAAGTTCACATTGGAGTAGTTTTTTTTTTAATTTGCTTTTATATTTTATTTTATTTTTATTTCAAAAAATCGATTTTTTATTCGAACCAAACATTTATTTAGAAAAAAAATTCTGGGATACAACAAAATTTTGAGCCAAATCTCTTAAAACCACATTGTGAATAATTATAACAACAATTGATATATATATATATATATGAATATTTTAAAGTAATTTTAATATTTTAAAGTATTAATAAAATATAATCAATTATCTTTTTTCTATATTTGTGTATAATTTTCCGAAAAAGGGGCATAAAAAACAAAGATATTCCATCAAAATTGAAAGTCTATTGGCCATACGATGTAAAGGTACTACCAACTTTTGATGGCAACTTGAGCTTTCACCTCTCATCTGGGTGGGCCCCACTTTCCCACTACTCCAATGCAATGGGCCTTCATGACGGCCCAATACACACGAGCCACGTCATCTTTTATTTTCCACTCGCTCTCTCATCGACACGTGGCCTCGCCATCATTGCTAGCTTCGTGCCGTTGTCCCTTTTAATTCAGAGGCATTGACTTGTTGACATTTATATTTTTTTTACCATTGAGAAAATGTGCGATCATTAATTTTTTAATGTGTATGCAGTAAATCTATGATATTTTTATGGTAAACTTATAAATTGTAAAAATTAAAAATCTGTTATAACTTAAAAATGATCATAATATATAAATTATATATAGATCAAAGTATATGAATTCATGATTTCATCCAAATAAATGTTTATCCGGTTTATATTAATCATCTTTCACCTATTTGGAGCTTGCATCTACGTTTCAATATACATAAATTAACGTTTTATTTTCTTTTGAATCTCAATTAATGTTTTTGTCCTACATTTATAATTTGAGTTACATTAAGAGATAACAATTATTTTTAATATATTAATAAGAAAGATGAGATCATGAGAATATAAATTTTTCAGGTTAAACTACACGTGTTTGGTTCTTATTGGTTTAAATATATAATAAGGGAAATGCAATATACTCAAGGAATAGAACAGATCTTAAAACAGTCAAGGCACGTAAAACATATAATAAAATCTATTTATAGAAGCAATCGTATTTCATTGGCTCATTATAATTGATCCGTTGACTTACAGAAAGTCATTACTAAATTATACACAATTCACAATTTCATACACATATTTCGTACTATAAATAGGTATTTACTATTCACATCGTCATTACCAGGAAAGGGGCTAAATTATCAAATATTAATTTCATTCGAATGTATCTATAGACGTATAATAATAAAACATTAACATATAACAAAACAGACCAGAACAGAACAGAAACAAAAAAAAAACATATATTTTCTGAGAGTGGTGCCACGTGTCAAGTGGGGTCCATTATTTGACGATAGTTTGACGGTAGATGGGGCCCACTAAAGTTAAAAACATGCCTTGCACCACTATATATCAATCCAATCTATCGAATCTTGTGATGCTGTATTCATAACAGAAGAATTTTTTTTTTTAAAAAAGCTTTGATTCTTCTTCTTTCGGCTTTATACTTCATCAGCCAAAACGACGCAGTTTAGAGACAAACATAAACAAGATTCCGACATGGAGAGATATGAGATCTTAAGAGATCTTGGGTCGGGAAATTTCGGCGTGGCGAAATTGGTCAGAGAGAAGGCCACCGGCGATTTCTACGCCGTTAAATACATCGAAAGAGGCCAAAAGGTTGTATTTTTTAAATATATATATATATTTGATTTTGTGTTTTGATTATATAAAAAGGGTATTTTTCTTTTAAGGTTTAAACAGATCGACGAGCATGTGCAGAGAGAGATCATAAATCACAGAGCCTTGAAGCATCCTAATATAATCAGATTCAAAGAGGTATAGTTTTATATTCATAAAATCTCTGGGAATATATGCATTTAGTTACAAAAAATGAAAAAGAAAGCATAAAAAATAATAATTAATGATTCATTTAAATGGTTTCACCCAAAGGACATTTTCTAAGAAAAAAACCCTTTCTTCTCATTAAATAATATGTCACATTCGTTCACTGCGTTGAATAATCCTCAAAACCGACCTCGAGATCATCTTATTTGGATAATTATATATTAAGAAAATGAAAAAAAAGTTATTTTATATTTATTTTTGGTGGGTTTTGTTCATCGCAGGTGGTATTAACACCAACGCATCTTGCCATAGTAATGGAGTATGCAGCAGGAGGTGAACTCTTTGAAAGGATATGCACTGCTGGCAGATTCAGTGAAGACGAAGTACTAGTCATAATTACCGATGATTAATTATTATCTTAATTAACATCGTTAAAACAATTTAAAATTTAATTACTATCCTAATAATTTGAAAACCCTTTTGTTGTTTAGGCAAGATATTACTTCCAACAGCTTATATCAGGAGTTAGCTATTGTCACTCCATGGTAATACATTCACATAATTTCAAACATATATATATATATATATATGCATGAGTTTTATTACATTAATTATATTCACATTGAGAAAAAAAAAATAATTGTATCATTTCTTTTGTTACAGCAAATTTGTCATAGAGATCTTAAATTAGAAAATACCCTCTTGGATGGAAGGCCATCGCCGCAACTCAAAATATGCGATTTCGGTTATTCTAAGGCAAATAAATGACTATTATTATTATATCAATTTTTTTATTTAAATAAATTACTTTTTATATCTTTCATTCTTATAATAGTATCTAATATGGACAGTCATCGGTGTTACACTCTCAACCTAAATCTACCGTTGGAACTCCGGCTTACGTTGCTCCCGAAGTCTTGTCTCGGAAAGAATACAACGGCAAGGTAACACTACAATATATATATATATATCATGTTTTTTTAAGAAATTTTGCATGGGAGTTAAAATTAAAAGTTAGATTTTATGTTCATTTGGTCAATTTTATTTTGAAATCTAAACTCAAAGTTTAGTCTCGAATTTTGAGTCGTATTTTTGTGGATATTGAAATTTTTAGTGTTCTAATTCGGATTTCAAATTCAAAATATATAAATTATTAAAATACGTTTAAAAATATCAAAATTGATAATTTTTATTAAATTGTATAATTAACATTATATATGATTAATTTTTATTTTTAAAAATAAAAAATATATTAAATTCTTTTAAATGCAACATATAAATAATAATTGTTATTATAATCATTATAATTTCTAAGTGAAATTAATAAAACTACTAATAAATACAATTTATATGTAAAATATATATTTTGATAATTTTTTTATAAAAATCTTAACTCAAAATTTTATGAAAAAACTAAACTAAACTTAACATTTAGATTTAAACTCTAATTATGAAAATATATTCTAAATTAAAATTTAAATTATAATTTTAAACTTAAACCAAAAATTCTATAAAAGAATACGCACATAATGTGTATCATTTTGATGAATATATATATATATGTATGTATATATATGAACAAGTTGATAGTATTTAATAGATGTGTAATTGTAGATTGCGGATGTGTGGTCATGTGGGGTAACTCTATATGTAATGCTAGTTGGTGCTTATCCTTTTGAGGATCCTGAAGATCCAAGAAACATTAGAAAAACTATCCAAGTACGTACGTCCTTTATTTATTTTTTTTCACTTTTATATTAACATTTGATTATGATATAGTATTAAATAATTTATATTTTACTTTATTGTATTTTTCCATTCAGTGAAAGATATCGTAATAATTTAGTGTTTATTGATATGGACAGAGAATTCTTAGTGTTCATTATACAATACCGGATTATGTCCGAATTTCACCGGATTGCAAACATCTATTATCTCGTATTTTCGTGGCCGATCCCGATAAGGTAAATCTTCAATTTGTTCATGATTTAATTTTTACGTAGTTTTAGAAAAAAAAAATATCCTTAAATCTTTTGTCTAAAAATAAATTATTCAAATTATGTCAATGCTCATAATTATATAATTATTATTATTATCAAATAACCATCCAAACGTGAGAAAACTCGGCTTCATGCATCATTGAATGAGTTGGATGGGACACATTTTTGGATGAATTCGTGGAAAATTTTGGCACGAATTAAAGTTTCAACTGTACATGATACAGTTATAATAATAATGAGAAGTCGATATTTCTTTATATTTATCAAAACCGAAGAAAATCCGGTTAAATGGGCTGTAAACCAGCCTGGTAAACCGGTTTAGTTTGGTTGAACCGATAAAATCGTGAAGAGATTGATAAATTGATCCCGGTTTTTGGTTACAGAGAATAACCATACCGGATATCAAGAAGCATCCATGGTTTTTGAAGGATATACCTAATGAAATAATGCAAGAAGAGAGATGCAAAGACCAAGAACATGAAGAAGAAGAAGAAGAAGAAAAAGAATGTCAGAGTGTGGAAGAAATAGTGAAGATAATAGAGGAAGCAAGGAATACAGTGACTGATAACAATGGCGGATTAGGGTTTATAGATGGAAGTATGGATTTTGATGATATTGATGAAGCTGAGATTGATGATGTTGATGAGATCAGTGGTGACTTTGTTTGTGCTCTTTGATCTCATTGTTTTTTTATACATGCACGTGTATGTATGTTTGTATACATACACACATGCCATCTCTATATATGTGTTTGTGTGTGTGTATATACATATACACACGTATGATCTTGTGTTGTAAAATGCTTGAATGAAATAAAATAGACAAGAGTTGAGGGTCATGATCTTGCCACTTATTTGTGTACATTGTAAATTTAAACTTAAAATTTTTATAATATATATAGACTCGTGATATTTATTTAATGAAGTGGTGAAAAGTATAATAAAAAATATCATATAATATCATAAAATCGAACGATAGTGGCTCGCAAATCAAGCTCATATATGGTAGACAGAATTTAATAGGTTATGAATCGACATAATGTGCCCCACGTCGACAACTAAATATTATTAGGTAGTTGAAGCTACTCCGTTTATTAATTATTTTTTCCATATATATATATATTGTTTTAAATTTATGTTCAATTTTATAATGTCTCGTTTTTTAAATTGGGCTTGTGAAAAATTATTCAAAATGAAGACTTGATAAATAAAGATTCGATAGCAATGAATTAGAAATTAAAATTCATGAACTCGTCATGTTGGGTCACCTACAATACCAACAAACAATTAATATTACATAAACTTAATGTTATAAAATCGGCCAACGATATATTATATATTCTCGTTTTCATCCATTTCACGATCCTTAAATAACATAAAAAAAAGCACATAATAACCAAATTGTCGTTCTGTTGGATATATTGTAAATTTGTGTCAATCCATTTTTCATTAACACATAATTATTTAACGTTTAATTATCATTCAATTCGATAATAAATATCAAATATTTATCTTTGAATTACACATATTCCATCCAGTATCGCGCTCTATGTGTGACTACTTATATATCAAGATTGGAGTAATAAAAAATACTCTATCACAATAGTATGTAAATAATATATATATTAGAGATATTATAAATTTATTTTTAAAATATATTTATGATTTTTTATAATTTTAAAAAATATAAAGATATTCAAAATATTTGATCGAATTATAAACTCTATATAATCGAATACCTCTAATAAAATATGATAAAATAAAATCTTACAAAAAAAAACCACCGATATGGTTTTTCTAATTTATATCATTTACCAACTAGATATATGAATATTTTTGTTAACGTTGTTTTTTACCTGATCTATATCGTGCGTGTATATATATACTACTTATAAATATATATTGTTTAAAGTGGATATATACTATTTAGAATTAATACATCATAAAGTATGGTTAAACGTATACAAAATTTAAATCTGATAATGGGCCCACAGAAAACTACTTGAGCCCATATTTACATAGAGCCTATTTCGGAGTAAGGCCCAAATACTAGACTGTGTATCGCCGTGTTTTGTCGCATTCATCATCTTCTTCACGTTGATTCTATATTTTCCGGCACACCACCGTGCGACGGCTGGATGCCGGAAGGAAGAAGCTCGAGACCGGAGAATACTACAATCTGGTAGGAACTTCTTTTATCTTACTTAAATGCTTGATTCGCTGTTTCTATTGCTTTTGGAATCCCATAATCCCCTAATTCAATTCAATTTTAGCAAATTTCTCTGATAAATCTAAGATTCCGTCAACGTTTTCGGCGTTTTGGGTAATTGTCAGACAAGAAGTTATAATATTAGAGGTGATTATATTGGTCATAGAAATTTGATCGTGGCGAATTACATGGATGCCGATTCTATTTAGTTCCTTATTATGCAAAGGGATTGAGACATGTTCATCTGTAATCATTCATGGCGTTTGTTTAGCCACTCTCTCTTATTGCGAATACTCAAAGGGAAAATTCAGATTTACATGCTTATGACGAGGAGATTTGAGTGTTTGTATGTTTGGTCTCCGTTTTTAATCATAGTTCTTAGGTATGACAGAACTTTCCTTAGGTTGTCTTTGATCCATAAACCAGTTCTTGTTACGTAATTTCAGTATTCGACGATGTAGGGAGAGTTGTGTTATGCAACATCGATTAGGAAATAATCTATAGACTACTATATACATGGTAATTGATAATTTAAATTCTAATTCACTCTATGTTCATATTTGATATGACATTAGAGTTCAATTCGTATCAATTTGAATATATCGATATTGGACTGTCGATTGTGATGTTCACGCTTTATGATCGAGTCTGGACGTGAGAAGAATACTATATTGTGTTGTACTATATCGGTTAGGACATGGACTATGAACTACTATATATATTATTGGTAAATAAATACTAAACTCGAGCTAATTTTTGGATTAATTAGGATTCAAATCTATATATGATAAGTTGTTTTCAACAAAAGGGTTCAGGTTCGTCCCTGACTTGATAAGATCAAATCTATATATCAATCTCTTTATAATTTAGGTGGCCTGACTCGACGCATACATGAATATGTATAGGAGGCCGAGGATGCATTGCCAATTCAGAACTTATTGTTCTAATCTTGGTTATCAACTTATCGTTAAAAAGGGTGAAATTGATCTTCTTGGTCTGATCGATACCGAGAAGTCTAGAATGAGCAAATTCAATAGAGCATACAAAATCCACAACCTTTTTAGGCTTACAAAAGAGGTAGCCACTATGACCACAAAGAAAGTTCAACAAATAGCAGATTCTTTGAGAGTGTAAGTATCACATAAAGACAATTTCGTAGTAAGTTTATATATGCTGTTATTCGTATGAATTGATACACGGCTGATCGCAATTTTGTAATTATCATTATATGTTCTTATATTCTCAGGCTGGATTGGATACATTATAAATTCAAGAGCTAAGAGTTGGTGAGTATAGAAGAGAGATACTCTCTCTATTCAAGACTCGAGCAGTACATCGAGAGGCTTTCTATTAACAACCCTGCAATTAAACCTAATCTCTCCAGGTCGTCCAGACTGTAAGTCACCCATCTTCACCATCCCTTCCACAAAGGCTCTGAAGAACTCTTCTTGATCCTCACTAAACATCTTCACATACTCCCTTGTCTCTACCGATGTGTAAAGTGTCTGGTCGGAATTCAGAAACCCTCTTCCTGAAACCAAGTCTTTGAAATACTGATTGTCAAAAACCCGTGGCGTGGCGTCAAGATCACCCGTCACGTTCTCGTCGCCACCCAATGGGCACAACGTGTCCAGCTTCTCCCTGAAGCTGGGTTCGAGGGCAGGGTCGGGAAAACCCGAACCAGATTGGTTGTAGAGCCTGAACATGATCGAGAAACATCGACCTTGACCAATGGAGTGTGACCCGGAGAGAGCTACCATGTCTTTTGCAGAGAGGTTGAATTTTTGGAAGAGATCCACTAAGGCCGTTGCATTTGCTCTGGGACTTGGCATTATGTCGTCTGAATCTTTCTGACTGGCTGTAAGACTGTCTTTTCTGCCGAGCTTCACTTCCCAGTCCGGTCCTCCTGTCTGGTTCAGACCAAAGTCAAAACTGAATCAGCCAAACCGAACAAGACCAAGGTAAAATGTGAAGAGGTGGAAGTTATAAAGGGGGGTTTACGAGGGCGACGGCGTCTCGAGCCGCCATGATAATGATGTCGGCACAAGAGACAGTGGACGGACAAGCCTTCTCGAGAGCTTCTTTAATGTCGTCAACCACTTCAAAAGATCTCAGAGAGTTAATGTTTGAAAGAGACAGCTTCTCCCCCACCATGTTCGGTGTGTCGTCGAGCAACAGAGACGCATCACATCCCTACAACAAACCCCAGAAAAATATTCAGACAATAAACTTAAAAATTCAGGTAATTTTTTTAAACCCAAAAAAAAACTAAAGATTATATCTTTTTTATTTTTTTTTCTGTGCAAAGGAGAAATTCATTCATACATTGACAAAACAGTCGTGGAACTGGAATCGCATGACGGAGGCTACGCTTCTGGGTTCATTAAGCATGGATTTTCTCATCTCTCTTCTCACAATGAATTCAGCTTCCGGGCATGTCTCTCTGTAGAATCCTGGCCGGAGAATCTCTCCGACGGCCACCGCCGCTGCCGCGAAAAGGAGGAGAAGGTGAATAGGAGACATTACTTTCCTCCTCTCTCTCTCTCTCTCTCTCTCTCTTTGTTGGTGTTGCTTGTTGATCTATGAGAGATGGGAGTGGTGGAGAAGAAATAATTAAGAGTTTTGGTGGTATCGAGAATGATTCTTAGTCTTCTGTGAACAACCTCTCTCCTTTTTATCTTACCCCAAATATTTTATATATGTGAAAATAAATGGACTTGAAAATATTTATATTTAGAATCTCTCTTGTTTTTTTTTCACTAATAAAAATTGATAAATATATTTTTGTCAAAAGTTTGTATCTTGAGATTCAAGAATGAATTACTTTATTTCAACACAAAAGAAGCAAAACATGTATATGTTCGTATCACAAGTATTTTATTTCGAATAATCTTGATTTAGTTCGACATGAATAATTATTTTGGGGTTCAATTAATTTATAATTATTAATTACCAAATTGGAACAAAAGAAATAAAAATAAAACAATAAAATAAGGGATGTTATTAAAGAGGGGTTATGTTGTGAGAAGAGGAAGCAGAAGGGGCGGTCGTCACTCCGTGGGGCCCATGGGTATTTCATTAATTCGTCTTCCTTTTCTTTAGATATTATCTCTCACTTTTCTTTTCTTTCCTTTTTCTTTTTTAAGGCTGGAGAACCAATGAATTAATATATACGTGTCGATCTAGAGTTGATTCATATTTGCTGCTACTCTTCATTAAATTTTAATTAATTAAGATATGAACAAAAAATGTAGAATAAAACTTCTATTTCTCTACATCTTTTATCTATTTTTTCTATACTTCTTTCATATTTCGGATTCATTTTATTTTTTTCATATTTCGATTAATATCTTATTTTCTCTTCATATTTAAAAATTATGTATATCTTTCTCATTTAAAATTCTATTAAATATTTTAATTTCAATTCAAAATCCTAGATATCCATCGATTTAATTCGATTTTTGTCTAATTTCGACCGACTCGATCCAAAAATAATTTTGATCCATTTATACTCAATTTTGACTCGATTTATGGGTAATTTGACCGGTTTAGACTCTATTTTGACCGGAATCTAAAACACATTTTGACTCGATTTAGACTCAATTTTGACCAGAATACACGTCTAATTTTGACCAGAATATATATATAATTTAGACTTGGTTCAATACTAATTTTGACCATAATTTGATAATAATTTTAACCAAAATTTGGAATTTTAATTTTTACCCGATTAAAATTCGAATCAATGAGAAATGTTAACCGAACTAAACATTAAATTTAGTTCAATTTTGAATCGATTGGATGCAATTTTAAAATAATTTCAATACAATTTTGAGTGATTCGGATTTTAATAGAATGAAAATCAAAATCATATCAAAATTGCACCGACATCGCAATAAAACCCGAATCAATATGAAATTTGAACCGAACTCAACCAAAATTCAAAGAAAAAAATTTATTTGTCGCTTATTAGAATTATACTTAAATTTAGTCCTACTATAACTCGAATTTCGGTGTAATTTTGAGTGATTCGAGTTTAAATTTCGGTTTAATTTTTTTGAATTTCATATTGATTTGGATTTCAATTGGATGAAAATTAAAATTGGGTTAAATTGTACCCAATTCGAGTCAAAATTATACTAATTTTGGATTAAAAATCGAACAAATCTATAAGAATCTGCTTTTGTTTAAATTTCGATTTATTGTTGAATTTCATAATGATTCGGTTTTAATTGGATAATAATCAAAATCGGGTCAAATTATACCCAATTCGAGTCAAAATTATTCTAATTTCGAGTTAAAAGTCGGACAAACCAGTTTTTGTTTAAATTTCGGTTCAATTTTGTTGATTTTCATATTGATTCAGATTTTAATTGGATGAAAATCAAAATTGGTTCAAATTGTATCCAATTCGAGTCAAAATTATACTATCAGAATCGGTTTTTGTTTAAATTTCGATTTAATTTTGTTGAATCTCATATTGATTCGGATGAAAATGAAAATTGGACCCAAATTTGGTCAAAATTGTGTCGAAACCGGGTAAAAAATGAACCTAAACCGGGTTAAATTTAGACCAAATTCTAGTCAAAATTGGTTCTAAACTGATCAAAATTAGGTATAAACTTAGTCGAAATTAAACCGGGTTAAAATAGGAAGATTTAACGGAGTTTAAAGAAAGAGAGTTACAGGGAGAATTGTTAAACGATAAGGGGGAAATAGGGTGAGTACGAAATACGCACTCAGTGAGATCAATACGTGTACGTACTGTGTGCCACGTATTCTTCCGCTCGAACTGAATATCATAAAATAAGGATATATCCAAAGTCTAAACTAAAGATATACACATAACTCTACCAAACCCCACTGAGTATCCCAAGTCTAAGACTAGTATCACACTGGATCATAACACACAGTCCTCACGACTCTAGCTCAGGCATATGCTCGCAAAGTCCGAAGGACCGCAACACACTGAAAATCTCGCAAGGTCACAAGTATCCCAACCATCAGTACAATACAGCGCTCCGTCGCTCGAAAGGTTACCACAACCCCAACACGGTACGACGCTGGCAGATCCACTGATCTGACTAACTCGACGCTTTGTCGCTCGAAAGGTTACCACAAACCCCAACACGGTACGACGTCGTCAGATCCACCGATCTGACTAACTCGACGCTTCGTCGCTCGAAAGGTTACCACAACCTTAACACGGTACAACGCCGGCAGATCCACTGACCTGACTAACTCGACGCTTTATGCTCGCAAGGTTACCACAACCCCAACACGGTATGACGCCGACCCAGATCTAAGTGTCACAATACTCACGTCATCAACTCGATACTCCTCACGTGACAACTCTCACCGACGCGCTCGTACACGCCTTCTTCCGATGGTTCGAGTGTGAGATCACTCGATCGAGCACACTAACAAGATATTCACTCGGCTTTAACACCGAACCAAAATATCGACGTTCCCCGACCCCAGCACTTGGTCGCACGTCAATTCTCCAGATCATCTCTAGTCACTTATACAACTCATATACTTGTGATCATTTTTCATACAATAAAACTAGAGTTTAATCCAATCCACTTCTATCGTCTCACTTTTCCCATTATGATCTTATAAATCCTATTATGATCATGCCTCGTTTTAAAATTATAATCTCTTCCATAAATCAGTCATAAATCCAAAATTATGATGAAGAAAATTCTCATCTTAGTTTCCAGACGATTTGACGATTCTTGATATTATCGCTAACAACAACACCAATCAATCTTTCACTATTATAGATCCATTCAATCAATAAATTTCCATAATATAAATCTTCGAACTAAAGAAATAATCACAAAAAATTAACTAGAGATTAGGGATGCCCAATCCGGGTTTTGATCTGGGTTCCTCGGATTTCGGTCCGGATTCGGGTTCCTCGGGTTTACGAAAATTGGACCCGAATTGAACCCAAATCTTTTTCGACCTGGGTTCTTCGGGTTTCGATTCGAGTTATTCCGGTTCAGAAGCAGTGAACCCGAAATACCCATATTAAATTCGGGTATCATGGGTTTTTCGGGTTATTCGGGTTCGGGTTATGATAATACTTCCTGAATCTCATTGCCATAAATCTGCATAAAATATTTTCAACATCCTACTCCAGTATGAACCAAGAAGACTACATCAAATCCAAGCAAAAACTAGAAAACGGGGTATCCATGATGTTTTGCTCACAAGAGGTCTCTTCTTCTCGTAGGCATCAAACTGACTCCAAATTTTTATGCACCTTCCTTCTCGAAACCCAGCTGAAACAAGTAATTCAATCGCATTTTAGACAAATGAGAGAACACAAGCTTCCACTATTACAACTGCTACACTACTGGATCGAACTGCGCAAGAAAATAGAAAGCTAAAAGGTCCAAAATTCGATTGAAAAAATGAGCAAGAACAGAAAATTTTAAACAATTTCAGGTTCTAATAAACAGAGAAGAAACCTATTTTTACCTCTAATGATCTAAGAAAGTGGTCACGAACAAGAGACTCAAGCTCGTGCTTGCAGAGACAGTGCACATGAGACACGAGCGTTGACTCAACGGAGGTGTTTCCTTTTTCGGCGCCGGAAATGAGAGATTCCACGGCGGGTGAGGGGAGCAGTCGACCGACGGGTGAAGGGAGAAGAAATTGTTGAAAGGAGAAAGGGTGCGGCTAGAGAGAGAGGTTGTTAAAAGAAAGAGAAGATAGAAGAGAATCCTAAAAAAAATTAACCCTAAAACTTAATTCGGATTCCTCGGGTTTTTTGTAAACGATCTGGGTTTTTCGGGTCGATCCGGGTCGGTCCGATCCGGGTAACCCGGATTGGTCACCCGTACTAGAGATTTACCACAATGTCGGTTAGAATTCACCCACAAAGAACGCGGTGAAAAATTGTAGATCCTTCTCCAATTCTTCTTTCTCCCCTTTTTATTCTTCTTTCTTCTTTCCCTTCTTTTTTTTCCTTCTTCCGTGATGTTATGTTTATTCTTTTAATTACTAACCCTAATTTGATTAATATATATATATATATATTTCACCGCCTTACCTTTATTAACGGGTCTCACAATCAATGATAAAAACATCAAACTAAATTCATACAATCAATGATAAAGATGTTCGATATTAGGCTTTCGAACATCTTGGATTGACAATCTTGATTTGTTAAATGATATCATAGACGTTTACTAAATCAAAACAAATGATACAAATTGAATGTATATAATTGTAAAATTCTATAAATAATTATGTAGAGTTTTATGTAATTTTGAAAATTTTCATGAATGATTAATACAATATTAATGATAAATTTTTATAATCCGACCGTATTATTTGATAAATAATTATTTATATTATAATATGATAATTTTTTGCATTTTTTATGCTCCTTTTGCTCGCATAAGTTTATGAAATTCAAATGCAATGAGTAAAGAATATATATATATATATTAACTTTGTGATTCTCTTTATTCTTTCACCATTGGTTTCTTATTAGCTATTGACCTATTTTTGCCACCATTGATGGAAAAGGGAAAAGATGGATACAAAAGATAGGGAACAAGTCACAATTAGGAATGGAATGCACATGTACGCCACTCAATTTCAATAAGTGCGTTTTCCACGACCTCATGATCTAAACCCTATATATATATATAATAAACCCTACATATACATATATATATATATATAGTAATAGGATGTGAAACCCTAATGTGACCTTATATCTTTATGTCACATCATTTCATATATATATATATTAATACTTGTCACATTTGACAAATACACAAATTTCACCATTATACAATTTTTTTTTAAATTTTTCTTTTGGTTTCTGATTTGGCAGACGGTTTTTTTTTCCAGTTAAAATGAGGCCCATGGGCCCATAATTATATAAACTCATAATATATAGGCCCATTAAATCCTAAGGCTCATTAAACCCTAAGGCCCATTAAACCCTAAGGCCCATTAAACCACACGGCCCATTAAACCATAAGGCCCATTAACAAAGCCATAAAAACACACACAGAGACAGACGCACATAATCGCATGGTTGCATATTAAACCCTCCCGGAGATTATCGGCGGCTCCGGAGACTGAACTTTCCGATTGGAGCTAAAATATGGGAAGAGGAAGACACAGAGGTCGTTCCCAGAGAAAGCATTTCAAAGATAATCGAGAAAATGTCTGGAAACGCTCTAAATCCGATGCTCCCATTGATTCCGACAACCCTATCCCTGCCCCTGAAAACCATAGCTGGGCACCGCTTATTACGGAGAATCCTTCATTCGTGGAGTACTACAAGGTATTAAGGCCCAAAGTTTGCTTCTCTTATGGTTATTATATCGTTTCTATGATTCAGTGTATCGGATTCCAAATCGTATAATTTACGATTTGATATTTGTTTACGAGTTAATGGGTATTGGAATGGCTGTTGGCTTTATCAGGTGCTTGAGCTTGGTTGAGCTTTCATGGCTTTCTGTTTTTGGTCCATGGATCCGAAATTAGTTTTGTTTTTGTTGTGGTAGGAGCAAGAGATAGTGAAAGCAGAAGAGTGGGATATGTTCATGGAAGTCCTTCGAAAACCTTTGCCTGCTGCATTCAGAGTTAACTCAAAGTATGTCATTCTCTCGATTTGATTTCCATATACTGTAAATTGTTATCATGAATGTCTTAAAATCTGTACTTTTTGTTCCTTAAAGTTCAACATAAGGATAGATTTGAATAGAATTAGTATTGAATGACCCTGTGGAACTCTCAGATTTCAAAAGAAATATTGAATTGTAAGATCATGGTTTTGTATATGCAGTGGCCAATTTTGTGATGATATTATATCGAAGTTAGAAAACGACTTCATGAAATCTCTTCAGGCAGAGGTAATTGATGTTATTAAGTAACTAATTTGCTTATTCTTTGAAGCTATTCGATTGACATTGGCATTTTTCGTATATAGGCCATAGAGGGTGGTGAATCAGAGGCTATCAAGCCCTTACCTTGGTACCCGAGGAATCTTGCTTGGCATTCTAATTTTTCACGCAAACAGATTAGAAAAGTTCCAACACTTCAGAGGTACACTTGAATTACATGAAATTGGACTGGTTATCATGGGTTAATGATGTACATTTTAGATGTCAAATGACATTTTATTCGTTTTACGGGACAAATATTCTTTGATCTCAGTTCTTCGAGTAGAAAACTTCAGCTGTACTTATCTTACATGTGTTTTTAGATTTGAAATTATAAAACCCATTAATGCAATCTTCAAGTTATTCATCAATGTATGATGAATCTCTTTTTGTTTTCAGGTTTCATGAGTTTCTGAAGCTAGAAAATGAAGTTGGAAATATGACCAGACAAGAGGCAGTGAGCATGGTATGTTAGCATTTGCCTTTTGCATTCACAGGACTCACTTTATGGTAAATTTTTGTATAATCTTTACTGATTTTAACATGTAGGTTCCCCCTCTATTCCTTGATGTACACCCGGATCATTTTGTACTTGACAGTAAGTTGAACATTTACTTTATACCTAGATAATTCTAATGGCGTTGTGACTTTGAGAAGTCTCTGGTTTGCCAAAGCAGAGAATCTCCATTGACCATGGCACCATTTGTAAATATAAAAATAACTGTTAGGTTATTTGTAAAAGCAGTGTTAGGTTCAGACGTGGATAACTGTTAGTCAACAAAGTAGAGACGAGAAAAATATAAAAATAGGACACTTTTGTACCGACTCTCAAAGAATTACAACACTTTCTCTCAAATTGTAAAGAGAAAACAACAATATCTCTCTTACAAAAAGGAGAAAACTCAGTCAAACATCTAAGAAGAACCTTAAAATTAGGAAAGACAACTCTCTCTGTTTTTCTTCTTTCACTTCTTGTTTTTGTTTTTGGATGAGATGATTAAATGAGATTCCAATTAGTGTAGAAAAATAGCAAGTGGAAACCACAATTCTAGTGCCACCATATTTTCTTTTCCTTATTTTCCTCCACCATTTTCTTTCTTTTCAACAAGCTTATCCACTAATTTTAATTTTTAGAATAAAAGTGATTTTACTACTTTCAGAGAGAGCATAATGTTAATGGTTACTGATCAATGCATCTCTTATGTGAATAGTGTGTGCTGCACCTGGTTCTAAAACGTTTCAGCTGCTTGAGATAATTCACGGATCATCAGAACCAGGATCATTACCTAATGGCATGGTTAGTATACTCTGTCTACTTTATATGTTATCTATGGATATATATATATATATATATACGAATCTTCTATCTGTCTCTCTTACAGGTCGTTGCAAATGATGTTGACTTCCAAAGGTCTAACCTTCTTATTCATCAAACAAAAAGAATGTGCACAGCCAACTTAATTGTCACTAACCATGAAGGACAACAATTCCCTGGTTGCCGTTGGAGCAAAAGTTCTTCCAAATTGGATGGAGATTTACTCATTAACCAGCTTTCCTTTGATCGTGTCCTATGCGATGTTCCATGTAGTGGTGATGGTACCCTTCGCAAGGCTCCAGACATTTGGCGGAAATGGTGTTTTTATCTTTTTCCTCTGCAATCTGATCTACCATCGGTGGTTTGTTGTTAATTACGTATCGTTTTCGTTTTGATTCTGCACAGGAATTCTGGAATGGGCAATGGACTCCATAGCCTACAGGTTTTGCTTGCCATGAGAGGTATCTTATATGAACAAAGAACCATAACTTAAGAAAAAATTACCTGATAAAAGTCGATATCATATGATAGGGGTGTGCGTTTCGGGTTTCGAGACGGGTTCCTCGGGTTCTAAAAAATTGAACCAAAAAAAAAAAACCATTTGGTTTTCGGGATGGGTTCCTCTAATTTCGGGTTGGGTTCGGGTTGTTCGGGTTTTGAAACATTGAACCCAAAAAAACCTGAATTGTGTTAATTCGGGTTTAAACGGATAATTCGGGTTTTAAACGGATAATTCGGGTTTAAATGGGTAATTCGGGTTTAAACGGGTAATTCGGGTTCCAAATTTAACATACAAAAAATTAGGTTAGAAGGGTTAGAGTTTTTTCCCGAATCCAACCCGGACCGATCCGAACCCATTTGGGTTTTAGATTTTGAACCCATATGGGTTTTCTACAAAACCCGTTTATCTCACGGGTTGGGTTGGTCCGGGTAACGGAAGGAATTTTTCTGAAAGAAAACCCTTCTTTCTCCCTAAATCCTAAAACCCACAAAGTCTTTTTCTACCCCTTCCCTTCAATTCATTCTCTTTATGTAATGAATTTTACTTGTTCCTCCATATATCTATCAGTATTCACTTTTACTATTTGCTTTGCCTAATGGCCTGTCTTTATTAATATGGGTTGTCTGATTCAGGCTTATCTCTGGTAAAAGTCGGTGGGAGAATGATATACTCAACTTGTTCTATGAACCCAGTTGAGGATGAGGCTGTTGTTGCCGAGGTAATTTTCAGTAAGAATTTGTTTTCTTTAACTGTACAATAGCAACCGAAATCCTCGCTTGAATGGCAATTCTACGCATTTTGGAACTAATAGATCAAATTATTGATCAGATTCTGAGGAGGTGTGAAGGTTCTGTTGAGCTTCTAGACGTCTCGAATGAGCTTCCTGAACTTATTCGGAGGCCAGGTCTTAAGACATGGAAGGTCAATTGCTTCTACAACTATTCCTTCTTCTTCTTCTTCTTCTTAAGTCAAGTAGTTTCACCTAGGGGTGGCCAATCCGAGTTCCGGTTCGGGTTTTTCGGGTTTCGGTTTGGTTTCAGGTTCCTCGGTTCGAAAAAATGAACCCGAATTAAACCCGAATGTTTTCGGTCCGGGTTTGGTTCGGTTTGTTCGGGTTCAAAAGCATTGGACCCGAAATAACCCGAACTACATTTGGATACTTGGGTTTTTCGGTTAGTTTGGGTTATTCGGGTTCGGGTATTATACATAATTTCAGATTATTCGATTTTAGAATTTTTTAGATAATTCGTTTTTTTAATATAAAACAAAAATAAAATATCAAATATAACAGAAAAATATATATAAGAAAATATATTAGTATTTTTTAGTGTTAATATAACTTTAAAAAATTTAAATTATATTTTTTTTACTTTGGGTTTTTTGGGTTTTCGGATTCAACCCGAACTGGACCGATCCGAACCTGAACTGGACCGATCCGAACCCGAACAGTTTCTGTTACGGGTTCTGTTATTAGGGTAACCTATATTTCAAATGATTCGGGTTGTTATGGTCGGTCTGATTCGGATCGATCCGAGTAACCCGGATTGGCCCCCCTAGACCGTCTAATATTTCTCGTTTCTTTGTGAATTTAGATTCGTGATAAAGGTGTTTGGTTCACTTCGTACAAAGATGTTCCAAAGTATCGAAGAAGTGGAATTCTTCAGAGCATGTTTCCGTCGGGAAGAAGTTACAAAGACTCAAACGATGAGAACGGTGATGGTGGTGGTAATGGATGCAAAGAAGAAGAGACCCGAGAAGCTAATTCATCGTATGAATCAGTTGAGGAAATTTCCGATCTTCCACTCGAACGATGCATGAGGATACTACCACATGATCAGAATACTGGAGCTTTTTTCATCGCAGTTCTTCACAAAGTCTCACCTTTACCAGGTGAGTTTCGAGAATTACCGGTTAATTTCTTTTCATTGATATGCACTTACCTTATTTGGATGTACATCGTCCATTTCTCGTAGAACCACGTGAGAAAACAAATCCGCGGAAAAACTTGTCTACCAGAAATCGCGATTCATCATCAGTGAAGTTTCCTCACGAAGCCGCTGATGTTTCTGATACTGAGGATACCAAATCGCCAGAGGGCGCTGCTGAAATAGTTTCAGAAGCAGCATCGGGCAATAATTTTTCAGACTCTAAAGCAGATGACGATGTATTAGAACCCGAGAAGAAAAACACAGACGGGGACGGGGAAGAAACAAACTCAGCTAACAACGGAGGCAAGAGAAAAATACCGATGCAAGGGAGATGGATAGGTTTTGACCCTGTTGTTTTGTTAAAAGACGAGACGATAATCAACAGCATCAAGATATTTTACGGCATCACAGAGTCGTTCCCTCTGCAAGGGCATCTCGTGACGAGAAACAGCGATATGAGCAGCGTAAAGAGGATTTATTACGTCTCGAAATCAGTTAAAGACGTTCTTGAACTGAACTTTGCGGTAGGACAGCAGCTAAAGATAGCCTCGGTGGGCCTCAAGATGTTTGTAAGCATATCCTTTTCCTCCTTTTACGCTTCAATTCCGTCTGCTCTACGACAGACAGACGTGAGCTTACTTACTATGTCTTAACGGAACAAAACGAATGTTAGGAGAGACAATCGTCGAGAGAAGGTACAAGTGGACTATGCTCATTCCGTATATCGTCAGAGGGGTTGCCCACGATTCTTCCATACATCACCAAACAAATACTCTACGCACCATTGACGGATTTCAAGCATCTTCTGCAATACAAATCAATCAAGTTTCCAGATTTTGTTGATCAAGAATTAGGTCAGAAAGCAGGCAACCTAGTAATGGGATGCTGCATTGTGATTCTCAGCAAAGGTGTGTATGTATCATTTCACCTGTCTTACAAGAACAAAAAAAAAACTGTTTTAGTTACACTTCATAAGAATTTTTCGATTATTACCCCTCAACAGGCAACCATCCACCATCGGAATTAGTCAAGGTGGATGCATCGACGATAGCCATCGGATGCTGGAGGGGTAAGACCAGCTTAAGCGTTATGGTTGCGCCCACAGATTGCCAGGAACTGCTAGAGAGACTTAACGATAGAAATCCAAATGATGAAGGTAATTCGATTAATGGAACCAATGGCGAAACCTACGACCCTCAAGATGTGAAAACAGCTTGAGGCTTCTCAAAATTGTACTCTTTTTTGTTGTGGGTTTGATACCCTTTATTTCTACTTTGATGAATGGTTTTGAGGAAAAAACAGAATGCTATTGTTCCAAAATCTATTGATGTTGTTTGATTGTTCCGACAGTTCATCCCACAGCTTGTTTATCAGTTCCCAGGAGAATATACAATGAAACAGCAGCACTATCACCCGATTCAGGGATTAAAAAAATTACTGTAAAACGTAGAATAATTGAACTTTACCTGCAACAAGATCAAGAAGACATGCAACACATGTTGTTCTTGGTGGGAATCTCCTGGGCAGGTCCTGGAACAACAATCTTCTTACCAGCTAATGATCCTGGGTTATTTGAATCACCTTCAGATGCGAGATTCTTCCTGTTCACTGTATTGAAGATCTCAGTCAAGAGAGTGTTAAAGGCATTCTCAACATTAGTCGCGTTTAACGCTGATGTCTCGAGAAAAAATAATCCTTCTTTCTCTGCAAATTCTTTGGCATCCTCCATGGGAACCGATCTTTCATCTTCTAGATCTGTTTTGTTTCCTATCAGTATGATGACGATGTTCTTATCAGCATGAGCTCGTAGTTCTTCCAGCCATCTTGGGATGTGCTCAAATGTTTGACGATTGGTTATGTCGTAAACCAGCATTGCTCCTACAGCACCTCTGTAGTATGCGCTTGTAACAGCTCTGTATCTGTTTAATCCACAAACATGAAGCAAATAAGTCACCGATCAAAGATCAATCTGACTTGTTTTTCTTTCAAAACCGCTGATAACATGAAGGAAAACAGAGTTAAACAGAGCCACATAACTTGATCTTCTTGCCGAGACAGCCATAACATGTTTGATAGTACCATAATGTGTCGGATCTAAACACATAATGCCAAATAACTGATGTTTCACAAGACAACGGACCACCTTAGCGGACAAAAAGAGAGATCTACCGATGCAGACAACTCTAGCTCTATTCCCCCATTTTTTTTTGTTTTTTTTTCATGTATTTCGCTTTAGTTCTGTGATCTCACACCGCCAGTTCAATCAGATCAACGTTTACCATACATCAAGTAAAATATCTTCCCGATCTGGTCCAAGCGAACTCATAATAAGTACAAAAGATATTTATCAACTCACACCAACTGGTCAAACCAGGTCGCTTTCAGGAAACTTCAGATCCAATCGAAATTCAAGCGGGGGAAATTCAAGTTTGAATCAACAACTACTCTGAATTCTAAACAATACTTCCGCTCGAGAGAACAGTAAGAAGATCAAAGAAAGCGTACCGTTCCTGACCAGCGGTGTCCCAGATCTGAGCCTTGACGCTCTTATGGTCAATGACAAGAGTACGAGTCTGGAACTCGACTCCAATGGTGGCCTTGGAATCCATGCTGAACTCATCCCTTGCGAACCGAGCGAGTAACTGAGACTTCCCGACAGCGGAGTCTCCGATCAGGACAACCTTGAATACGAAGTCCACCTTCCCAGACGCGCCGCCGTAACCACCTCCTCCGGCCATCGTCTTCCTTCGTTTCGATAGTGTAGTACAGTTAATTAAAAAAGTGGGGGAGAGATTTGAAGAAGAGCGTGTGTATACTGATTATCATTGATATGTTCGAGTGTAATCACATACACGCAAGTCTATGGAAGTCAAGTGTGATACCAATTGTAACAAAGCCACGTGGCATAACATGAGATTATTTATTACGTGGCGAAGATCCAGCTGGTTTCCGGCATGTCTAATAGTGTGGGTTAATGCAAGTGATCAGATATGGATAAATTATCGACGAATGATTACAAGGCCCTACCCATTCCGCAAAAATTACACAATGGCCCATTTAAATAATAAAGAAAAATTAAATCAAAACAAAAAAAAGAAAATGGCCCATGCAGGTCTCGAACCTGCAGACCTTCGCGTTATTAGCACGACGCT
>CM071868.1:41945840-41967070 GCA_036759665.1 Gynandropsis gynandra
TGCTTTTATCCTAATTATCCAAAAAATAAATCTATAATAGCATGAATTATAAAATTAAGGTTTTTCTTAACCTTTTTTCTCTATGGAATCAAAACGTGTAATTTAGCATTATTTGCAGGCGTTAGGATATTAAACAAAGATTTATTTTATTAGGAAGAGATTGTGTTGGCAGACACAAAGGTTTTGACTAAAGACAAGCAACTCAACATTTGCCGACATGACCAAAGAACAAAATCCTCCTAGAGAGACATTTTGTTACGACGCTTTGACTAAAAGAAGATAAAGAATTCGGGGGAAAGTAAAAAAAGGGTACAAAAGGCCTAGCCATAGTTCATTCATCTGCTCAAGAGAGGTGACGGTTCGTCGTTCTTCTCTTCCTCAATCGTTCTGCCACGATGAACGCCAGTTCAAGCGACTGAGATGCGTTGAGTCTTGGGTCGCAATGTGTGTGGTACCGTGAACCTAGATCATCGTAGGTCACTGTACGTGATCCTCCAATACACTCTGTCACGTTCTGTCCTGTCATTTCCAGATGGATACCGCCTGCGTGGCTTCCTTCTTGTTCATGCACATCAAGGAATGCCCGAACCTCAGCCTGTAATACAAGAGTTTTTTTTGGTCATAAATCATCTAATGTTACGGGTATACAAGTCATGATCATTATGGGTTTGGCTTGAAGGTTACCAGAATCGAATCAAAGGCACGCGTTTTCAGCCCACAAGGTGCTTTGATGGTGTTTCCATGCATTGGGTCACAGACCCATGTCACGATCTGACCTGCCCTGCGGACTGCTCTGATCAAGTGTGGAAGCTTGACCCTCATGTTCTCAGCACCCATTCTCACGATCACAGTGATTCTTCCTGGCTTGTTCTTCGGATTCAAGATTTCCACGAGCTTCACCAGCTCGTTAGGATCCATTTTGTTGCTCACCTACATCAAGGGTTCGACAATCAGCTCTCTCAACTCAAATTCATGCTCTAAGTTATTTCATTCTTCTCCTGTAATCACTCGATCCTAAAAAACGATGAATCATAATCTTGCTTGCTTAAATACCTTGATACCCAAAGGATTAGCCATCCCCCTGAGAAACTCCACATGAGCACCATCCAATTGCCTAGTACGCTCCCCACACCACAACATGTGAGCAGAGCAATCATAGTACAGGCCAGAAGTTGAATCCAACCTGGTAAGTGCTTGCTCGTAAGGCAGAAGCAAACACTCATGAGATGTCCAGAAATCAGTTGTGGTCATGATCGGATGGTCAACAGTGAGTCCACAAGCAGTCATAAATCCCAAGGCTTCATCAACCCGGTTGGCTAGTTCCTGGTACCTGCTCAAAAATATCGTGGAAATAACAAAACTTTAAGGCCTTGATGAGTTATAAACACAAGATTTCACCATTACTTCTTCAACAATTCCTCAAAGTTTGCAGTGAGTATGGTTTCAATAACTAGCACGATTACTTGACATACCTGTCCGCCTGTTCACTGCGGTCAACAAAATCAAGGTTCCATTGTGTAACTCTCTGGATTGCAGCATACCCTCCTGTAGCAAAGGCTCTAAGAAGATTCAAAGTCGCTGCAGATTGGGTGTAAGCCCGAATCATCCTATGCGGATCAGGAATTCTGGACTCCTCAGTAAAAGCATCGCCATTGATGTTGTCTCCTTTGTAACTGGGTAATTTCAATCCGTCCTTCTCTTCGAATGGGTCTGATCTAGGCTTGGCGAATTGACCCGCCATTCTTCCCACCTAAGGAGTAATCATCCACAGATTTCTCAACCACAAGTATGTTCATATACCGCTCTATATACATACCAGATCAAATCCAGGGTTCAATTCATCACTTAAAGAGAAGATCTAACCTTGATCACGGGAACTTGGCCACCGAATGTAAGAACAATACTCATCTGAAGCAAAACCCTAAATGTGTCCCTGATATTGGTGGCGTTGAACTCCTTGAAACTCTCGGCACAATCCCCTCCCTGGAGAAGGAAAGCCTTGCCGAAGGCGGCGTCCGCCAACCGTTCCTCCAGATTCCTGGCCTCTCCAGCGAACACGATCGGAGGAAAAGCATCGATCGTCTTCAACACAGACTCAAGCTCATTGGCATCGGGATACTCCGGCAATTGTAGCGCCTTCCTAGATTTCCAGCTCTCCAGTGTCCATTTCCCGATGTCAGATGACGAGGCGGCGGCGGACTCATTCACTGAAGTGGCATTTTTGGCGGGTTCTGCCGCGTGGACTGCGCTAATGAGGCTCACAGACCTCGATTTGGTGGTGGTTCCGGGATGGAATGGGAGAGCCGGTAAACGGTGATTCCGGCGATGGAAAAGAATAGCTCTACCACTGCCGCCGCCGACGCTACCAGAGAGAGATCCGGAGGAGGAGAGAGAGGATGCGTTGGTAAGAGCCATGGATTCGATCCTCTCTCCAAAATTTTGGGTTTTAGAGAGAGAATGAGAATGGAGGCGGTTGATGAGAGGAGAGAGAAAGAATGGGAAACGAGAGTTTAAATAGGGGAGAGGGTTGGTTTGGACTTTTCAGAGTTGGCTAAACAAAGGGGAGGGTAGTTGGGTATTGGCAGTGAGGGGTATTTTGGTAAATTCATCTTTTGTATACAAGGGCACTCACTTATCACCAACCAAACCCACGTGAGAAAAATGGCATATATATTTTCTTACAATTTTATTTCGTGTGTTTTTTTTTCTCTGGTGTATATCTTTGGGTTATATTTGATACAAGGAGATATTTATTTGATTTACTGCCGATCTTTCATTATAAATTCGAAAAGACCAAATAAAGACAATTTTTCTTTTCGTGTTAAATTGACATAAACAACATATATTATTTCGTGATATGCCAACACATATATTTATATATATATATATATATTGGTGTATCTGTACGGAAGTGTTTAAGTGGTTGTGAGTTTGTCTTCCATATAAGCCTAGTTGCACTTGATTGGTACCGTAAATATCTATCCATAAATATGCAAGTACAACAAGGCAAAACTTTACATATCATAATAGACTTTTTTGTCGATTTGATTTCTTGAATAAATCTCTTTTTTTTATATATACATATTTTAAAAGGACGTATTATATATGTATATTTTTCCTATAATACTCATATTTTTAAAACGTTTACAATTTAAAAATAAATGACTAGATCAGTATTATAAATATGAAGGAAGTAATAACAAAAGAGATAATTACGGTTTGGTTTTTTAAGATTTTTAATATATCTCACCAACCAACCTAATTTCCAACTTGGCACATAGTTTCATCACCTAAAATCTATCACATCTTTGCCGGTTGGCCTCCGTCGTCAAAACTCATGCGTTTACGTGATCATGATGATGTTGATAATGATGATATGATGATGATGTTGATAATGATGATGATGCGAAGAGATCATATATTATTACCATATAGATAGATGTACACGTGTAGGTTTATTTGTCTTTTGCCACTAAAGACAATCCAAACGCAATGTAACCAAATTAAACCAATTTGAACCGAAGAGAATAAAATCAAACCAAACCGGATTCAACATCTATTCCGGTTCTATTAGCTTGGACTCAACTAAAACCGAACCGAGAACAAAACATCTCCTTTGAATTTGAAACAATGACTGTATGTTCCAAAGTGAGGGAGTATACCGTTGAGTCCTACATAAACTAAAAGGACTCTCTCAACTTCAAGATTCAATCACGAGTTCAGTTACGTTATAAAACCCGTTGAATCAACCGTTCTACGCAAACAATGTTCCACAATTGCGGGTATTGAGAGCATCAATTAAAAACCCTCTTCAAAAGCATAGCGATATACGATTGAAACCTTTGGTTACCTTGAATCTTGTTCGGTAGGAAGGGGCTGGTGTTGATGATGTTCTTCCTCTTCTGAGCTATTGCTCTCTCTTCGATCAAGCGTGATATGTTTTCTTCATCCAGTCTTGCCCTTAATAGTGCTTTTTGCTTCAACTATGTCAGTAATTGATCAAATCACATGACAATTGAGGTAAGTAACAGGGATGTGAGGCGTTGCGTTACATACAAATAGAGACGTTACATCGCCATAGCTGAGGTTAGACAGCAGGCCAAGTACAACCAAGACTGTGCAACCTCATTCTCATGATGAGGAAAGATCACATCTATGTCACCCACCATGAATATCAATTCTTGGAGACAAATAATGGGCACTCATTGAATTGCATTCTATGTGCCACCCTGGTCTCCCAATGTGGCTCACCAGGTTTGCAGCCTACATCAGTTAATCGATATAAGGATTTGCCTCAAATATAAATACGCAATTCAGAGAAAATATATATATGATTTTTAAACCTTCCACATGGCAAAGTAAGTCAGGTTGTGCTTCCTCGAGTCAACAGCAACACATGCACCAAATCTCGTATGCTCTAGCTTTTGACCGGATAATTGATCATAATTTGGTGATTTATCAACAGAGAAGAACACATCACCGTCCACAACATTCCTAGATTCTTTCTCAATGATATGAACCAAATAAGCACACGGATCAAATACTTTATCTTTTTAACCTTATTTACTACTCTACTAATGGTAAATCACATCTCTAAAAAAATTCAAATAGGCAAATAAAAGCGAAGAAAATATCAAGGTAGCTGATCAATCTGACATACCTTTTTCTATCATTTCTATGATCTGTTCCATATGGCTGCTGATGCGAGGCTGGTGGGTGGGAATGAGAGCATTGAAGAGAACCCATATCAATAAGATATTCTTCACAATATCTATTACTCAAATCTAATGGGTTTTCCCACGCTCATTAGCACTTTTAATCATCTCACACAAGTCCAGAATCCAGAAATTTTAGAAAACCTAATAGGCAAAAGTTGCTATCTGCAAGTCGCAAACAAACGTTTCAGTTGGTTGCCAATGAAGAAATACAAAAGGAAGAAAAGGGCTTTAAGATTTCCTGCAGCTGAATTTCAACTATAGCTTAAAATTTCAAAGTAAGATGAGGATTGTTCAATTCAGCTGTCCCAAATTCAAAACCTCAAGAACACAATCAAAAGGTCATACCTGGTCATCAACATCTGTAAAGTCCGGATATAGGTATCTTCATAAGTAGGAATTCAAATTCCCAATTTTTGATTCTCGAGTACTGGTTGGTATTTTGATTCGTAACCACAACTATTTCATCAACAATCTTACAGGTACCGATTAACTACAAAAGAGAAAATGGCAACAAAAGGACACAAAATTCCGCCTAGCAATCCTACAATATTTCAACAGATGCACAAAAATCCCAATTAATGCAGATCGAGAGAGTTGACAAAACCAGAAGAAACAGACCTGTAAAGAACGTCGAAGGCAACAGCGGCACGAGCGTGGCCGAGATGGCTGAAATGATAGGCGGTGTTATCTCAGACGTACATGCCGACTTTACCGGGCACGATCGGTCTGAATATCTTCCCTTCTTCTGCGTCATTGTATTGTATGTACACCTTTCCAACTCAAACCCTAATTCTGGAATGCGAAGCGAGGAGAAGCTAATCCATCGTTCGCCGGCGTGTTTAGGTTCCCGTGTAACCGAAGGGGCAACGAAGAACAATTTTTTTTTTTTTTGAAAAATATTGATCCCGGTGGTGGGTCCCAGCTCATTCAAAAAACAAAACGGCGCTGTATTACGGTTCTGTTCATTCATCACGCTAATATACGCCTTAAGTGGACATGCTCTTATCCTCCACTCATCTCTTCCGTCGTAATTTCCGTCTCGCGTCTCCATTTGAACTCACCAAAACCTTATTCTCCAGACAAATCTCATCGCTCAAAACTCACGAACTCGAATCTTAATGCGATAATGTCGTTTGCTCTTTCATCACGATTTGCAATTTCGGTGAATTCATCCCATGGAAACTATAACCAATCTCCCCGATCAGCTATGTTCCCTTCGCACTTTCGGGTATTACATCGCCAATCCAATGTTCGCCTCGATCTCAAATTATGTCCATGTTCTCTGGGAACCACCGAATCCGATGGTGTTGCCTCCGCGAGAGCGCCAATCGTCGAAGATTTCAAGGTCTTCGACTTGGATCGTTTTCTCTCGTTTGCTGAAGTGGTATGTATTACCTCCTCAGCAGTTATCTCAGTAGCTTTCGCGGTGAATTGGTCAATTCTAGGGCTGAAACATGAGATTTTGGGGGAAATGTGGAGGAGGATCGCGTTAGGCGGGGTTGCAGGTTTAGTTGGTGGAGTGGTGATAGGCGCGTGGATAAGACGGAGGCAGTGGAAGAGGATTTGTGGATACTCAGTTAGAGAAGAGAGCTTGAATTTGATCAAGAGGGTCGAGAAATTGGAGGAGGAATTGAGGAATTCTGCAACGATAATTAGGGTTCTATCTAAACATATAGAGAAGCTCGGAGTTCGATTTCGTGTCACAAAGAATGCTCTGAAACAGCCAATCATTGAGGTATTTCTCTGGCTTTTGTCAGAAAAACTTGAATGGATTTGGATTAGCTTTCGAATGAAAATCTAGCGGAGATAATGTACATTGATCCAATTTGCTTGAATTATCAATAATATTGTTCTCTCATGATAGAAATTGCTCTGATCTCCATGTTTGATGTAACTTCTTGGGTTGGAGCTTCTAAATGTATGTTGTTCTCTTATGATCCAAAGACTGCAGCTTTGGCTCAGAAGAATTCAGAGGCTATAAGGGCGTTGGCAGTACAAGAAGACATACTTGAAAAGGAAATCCGTGAAATCCAGAAAGTTTTGTTAGCTATGCAGGTAATGTTCTGATAATATTGGCAAAATCTGAAGGATTTCTTACCATATATGCACACGTATATATATATATGTAAATGAATGTGCATGGTCTACCATGAAGGATCATACTCTTCAAGTAGGTCTTATAATGTGTGTACGTGTAGGAACAACAACAGAAACAACTGGACCTTATACTTACAATTGCAAAGCACAGCAAGTTATTGGAGAATAAGCCAAGACCCGACAAAATCCCACAAAACTCATCAAATGATGTCAAACAGACTGCTGAGGTCGTTGGAACTGATTCTAAGTTAGTTCCAGAGTCTGTGACTTCAAACCCTGTTTGACTTTCACAAAGTCAATATCAAAAGCATCCTGATTTCCGTACAATTGTCAAAGATCAATGTTGCAGGGATCTTTCTCAGAGCTCGAACATTCTGAATCTGGTTTCGTGTTGCAGGGATCGTGTGTCCTTGTGTGAAGGGTGTAATTTTGTAAACTGTTCTACATTTTTCTAATGGGACGGTGATCAAGATTAGGGTTTTTATTTGTATTTCGGCCATGGAGATGATCTATCGTGAATATGTTACACCTGCGATCGAAGTAAAGTACATCACTTTCTTATCCAACTGTTAATTTTCAGGTTCAGGTTAAAAAGATTTGATTTTTTTTTACTATGCTCTTATTGATGGGGGTTCTTTTGTGATTCTGAAAAGTATGGGGTAAAACTGAAAAGGTAAATAATACGGAAGGACTAAAAATGAAAATTATATTAAATAAATTTAACAAGATGTAGGAAAGAAGATCAGAAGCCGTGCGACGGGTTTAAGGTTCGGGATCTCTCTCCGCCGTTCACTTCGACGTCACCGCCTCTGCCGCCGACCTCGTCGAACTGACCATATCTTCCGGTAAGTATTCTCTCTCTCTCTTTCTCTGTTCCCTTTCTTCTTCTCTCTGTCTTTCTCCTGTTTTCCCTATTTCGTCGAGGAGCAAGAGACTTGTGAATTCATGGGTTAAAAGTTATTGCTTTGTGTGTGCAGGAGACTTAGTGTGAACTGAAGAAGCACTTTCATGGAGTGTGTGGTTCAAGGTATTATTGAGACACAGGTGCGCGTGCTTTTCAGACAAACCCATTTCATATTCTTGTCCTAAAGTTATAAAAGGTGTTAACTTGAAAGATAAAGTCATGAACTTCAAATTCTATTTAGCTACTTATGTCGACTGTCTCGACCAGAACATGTTCTTGCTTCTCTATTACAGCATGTTGAAGCCTTGGAAATCCTTCTTCAAGGTCTTTGTGGTGTTCAACGAGAACGTTTGAGAGTACATGAATTGTGCTTGAAGAGTGGGCCAAACCTTGGTAAGTACATAGAAATTTGTTTGAAATGATATCACCCATGTTTGATTTTCATTTAAGCTTTACAAAGATCTGCAAATTGTGAATCTTTCCCTTCAAATCGTGAATCCAATCTGCAAATTTGTGAATCTTTCCCTTCACATAATCCAAATTGTGAATCTTTTCCTTCAAATTGTGAATCTCTCCCTTCAAATAATCTAAATTTTTTGATCTTTCCCTTCAATTTGTGAATCCAATTTGCAAATTGTGAATCTTTCCCTTCAAATAATCCAAATTTTGAATCTTTCCCTTCAAATTGTGAATCCAATTTGCAAATTGTGAATCTTTCCCTTCAAATAATCCAAATTGTGAATCGTTCCCTTCAACTTGTGAATCCAATTTGCAAATTGTGAATCTTTCCCTTCAAATTGTGAATCCAATTTGCAAATTGTGAATCTTTTCCTTCAAATAATCCAAATTGTGAATCGTTCCCTTCAAATAATCCAAATTGTGAATCGCTCCCTTCAAATTGTGAATCCAATTGCAAATTGTGAATCTTTCCCTTCAAATAATCCAAATTTTGAATCTTCAGGAGTTGTTTCTTCAGAGGTGAGGCTTTTGTGTGATCTTGATCAAACAGAACCGACATGGTATGATCCTGAGTTCTTCGATCTTGTTGGATATATATATATATATATATATATAGTTATTGTAATCTCACTCAAAAGGGAATTTACCGTACTTTTTGTAGGACGGTTAAACACGTTGGAGGTGCAATGAGGGGTGCGGGGGCAGATCAAATCAATGTTTTGGTAAGATCGATGGTTGAGAGTAAAGTAAGCAAGAACGGTTTACGACTGTTTTACACTCTCGGTTACAAATTGGATCATGAACTTCTGAAAGTTGGATTCACATTTCACTTCCAAAGGGGTGCTCAAATCACTGTATCTGTATCATCTGTTAACAAAATGCCAAAGCTTCACGCAGTCGATGAGGCTGTACCCGTAACACCTGGCATTCAAATTGTAGAAGTAACGGCTCCCGCTACCCCCGAGAATTATAACGAAGTAGTTACTTCGGTTTCATCCTTCTGTGAATATCTTGCTCCGTGAGTATACTCTTATCGGTTTTAACACTTGTGAATCTAATCATTCACCGCGGTTAATGGTCTTAAGCAATGTGAATTTGCTCTCTTTTTCAGGCTTCTCCATTTGTCCAAACCGGGTGTCTCGACAGGAGTGGTGCCAACTGCTGCTGCGGCCGCAGCATCTCTTATGTCAGACGGTGGCGGTACGACGTTGTAGTAATCCTTTGTTTGTAGTTTGAGTAGTTCTACTGCTCAGTCTGTGCAACTGTGGGCAATTGTGTTTGACTGATATATCTAGAGTTTGATTGGTGGAAAAGTTGTATTTGCGTTTGCGATCGGCGGTGTTTTTGTTGGCGGTTAGCGGCGTTTTATTTCATTTTATCTAAATGGTAGAATCGTTGTTTTTAATAATGATTGCGACTTGAAGCGAATGATAGAGAATTATTGCGATTGGGTTTTGAACAAAATTCTCAAAATAGATGTTAATTGTTAATAAAATAATTTATTTAAATTTTATTGATTTAGTGTATACTTTTAAATATATTTTTCTAAATATTTTAAATCAATTAAAATATTTTACATATATAAATTTATATACATATATATGTATAATGGATTTTTTTATTTCTCATAAAATTCGAAGGGTATTTATGATTTTTTAGTCAAAATGGATCAAAACGCAATTTTATCGTATGTATTTTTGTAATTGCGAACTACCATGTTTTCACCAGTTGGTTTTCATCTCGTCTGCAATTGCTGGAAACGCATCAATCGCAATTGTATCATAACTATTTTGGGTAAAACTCTTAATTCTCTCTTATATTTACCTATTTATGTTTCGCATTCATCCTATTTCCCTCATGTTTTGGTCAACATCTTATTCTCCTCTTAAATTTAAAAACTCTATCTATAATCCATTCTGTTTTAATTCTGTTAAATCCATCAATTTTATTCGATTTTCGATCCAGTTTCGACCCGACCTGATCCAAGATTAAATTTGACTCGATTTATACTCAAGTTTGACCTGATACAAGTTTAATTTTGATTCGGTTTAGACACAATTTTGATCCGGTTTAGGCTCAAATTAAACCAGAATTTGAAACCAATTTTGATCCGGTTTAAATTCAATTTAAACCAGAATTTGAAACTAATTCTAATCCGATTTAGGTTCAATTTAAATCAGAATTTAGGTTCAATTTTGACACGTTTATAGTTGATTTTAACCATAATTTGAAACCAATTTTGACCCGGTTTTAGGCACAATTTTAACAAAAATTTGGATCCAATTTTAATTTTTACCTGATTAAAATGAAAATCAATATAAAATTTTAACTGAACTAAACTTTAATTTAAACGAAAACCGATTTTTATCGGCTTTTCAATTTTGACCAAAATTTTTATCGGTTTTTCAATCCAATTTTGAGTAATTCGGGTTTAAATCAAGTGAAACTCAAAATTACACCGAAATTGCAATCAAAATTACACCCAATTTTGATTTTCACACGATTAAAATCTAAATCAATATGAAATTTATACCGAACAAAATCAAAATTTAAATAAAAATAAATTATTTTCCTTTTATTCGAATTAGAATCAAATTTGACCCAATTATGGCTCAAATTTCGGTATAATTTTGAGTAATTCGGTTTTTAATAAGTAAATATAAAAAATTGAATTGAATTTGTACAGAATTCGGGTGAAAATGGCACCCAATCTTGATCCGATTTTTATTTTCAATCGATTAAAACCCGAATCACTCAAAGTTGCATCAAAATTTGATCAAAATTGCACTCAATTTCAATCAATATTGTACCAATTTTAGGTTAAAAATCGAACAAACCGACAATAATTGGTTTTAATTTTAAATTTTGGTTTAATTTTGTTTTAATTTCATATTGATTTAGGTTTTAATTGGATGAAAATGAAAATTGAGTCAAAATTATACTAATTCGGGTTAAAAATCGAAAAAACCGATAACATCGATTTTTATTTAAATTTCGGTTTAATTTTGTTGAATTTCATATTAATTCGGGTTTTAATTGGATGAACATAGAAATTGGGTCAAAATTATGCCAAATTCAAGTTAGAATTTTACCGTTTTCCGGTTAAATATCGAACAAATTGATAAAAATCGATTTTTATTTAAATTTGGATTTAAATTTGTTGAATTTCATATTGATTCGGGTTTTAATTGGATGAAAATCAAAATTGAGTCAAAATTGTACCAATTCGAGTCAAAATTATACCAATTTCGGGTTAAAAATCAAACAAACCGATAAAAATCGGTTTTTATTTAAATTTCGGTTGAATTTTTGTTGAATTTCATATTGATTCGAGTTTTAATAAGTTGAAAATCAAAATTAGACCCGAATTATGATCAAATTTGAATCTAAACCGGATCAAATTTAGACTCAAGTTCTAGTTAAAGGTATAAACCGGGTTAAAAATTAACCTAAATCGGATTAAAATTGTGAGATTTAACAGAGTTTAAAGGGAGAGGTTTATTGACACAATTGCAAAACATGACGAGAATAGGATAAATACAAAATATGAAAAGTAAATAGAATGAATGCAAAATATGATGAAGAAATAGACAAAATTGATAATAGTGAAGAGAAAATAAGAGTTTTATCCAACTATTTTTCTACTTTTTAAATTTAACTATTCATACTTCTACCATTTAGTTCTTATGGCGTTCGTAATCACTTGAAAATGCAGTTTTATTCCACGTCTATAAATCACATTAACTATTACTACCAAATAGAATGATAAAAAATAAAATGCGTATGAATTAATATAATAAATAATCTAATCAAATCGCTGCTTCTTGAGCATCTATTAATTTAGTAATTTGACATTCTGGTATTAACAGAAAGGGGTGGTGGCGCAGTTGGCTAGCGCGTAGGTCTCATAGCTTCTGAGTGATCCTGAGGTCGAGAGTTCGAGCCTCTCTCACCCCACCATTATTTTTTTTCATTTTATACAAATCAAAATCCAACTAATTTATATTATTATTTCATAATAAAGTTACAAAAAAACCAAGTATTGATCTAAGTGTTCGTGTGTGGTGAAAAAAATAAAGAGTAAAAACAGTAAAATAAAAATTCATAAATGAATAAAAAGAAAGACGATCAACTTCAAAAATACTTTTGAAATGTTATAAAAGTTTGAATCTTATCATTTCTTATAAAAAAACTTTAATTGTATTTTTAGAGTATCAACCTATCATTTCCCGTAAAAAAAATAGCTTTAATTGTGTGAGATCCGCTCAAATAGTAGTAAGTCGGGGGATACATGACATATGTACATATGTATATATATAACTTATTAATATTAGGGTGAATGATAGAAGAGAGAAGCAGAAACAACGGCGAGAGAAATAGAAGAAGAAAAAAAGAGAAAATAAAAAGGGGAAGAAGAGATAAGAAGAAAAAAAAGGGAGAAGGATCTTCAATCGTCATCACGTTCTTCGTGGATTCTATTCGAGATTGTGATAAATCTCTAGATAATTTATTGTAATTATTTCCTTAATTCAAAAATTTATATTATAGAAAGTTATTAATTCAATGGATCTATAATCGTCAATCATCCGAGAAGCTAAGGTGATGATTTTCTCCACCCTAATTTCGGATTTTTTGGTTGATTTATGGAAAAGATTATACTTTTAAAACGTGACATGATCAAAATAGGATTTATAAGCTCATAATGAAAAAGTGAGACGTTACAATTGATGATAAGTATATGGTTGTATAAGTGACTAGAGATAATCTAGAGAATTGACGTGCGAACAAGGGGTGGGGACGGAGAACGTCGATATTTTGGTCCAATGTGAAAGCCGAGTGAATATCTTGTTAGTATGCTCGATCGAGTGATTTACTCGAACCTTCGGACGAAGGCATGTGCGAGCGTGTCTGTGAGAGTTGTCACGTGAGGATATCGGGTCGACGACGTTAATATTGTGATACTTGGATTTGGGTCGGCATTATACCGTGCTGGGGTTTTGGTAACCTTTCGAGCGACGGAGCGTCGAGTTAGTCATATTAGTGGATCTCGTACCGTGTTGGGGTTGTGGTTACCTTTCGAGCGACAGAGCGTCGAGTTAGTCAGATCAGTGGATCTGCCAACGTCGTACCGTGTTGGTGTTGTGGTAACCTTTGGAGCGATGAAGCGCTGTAGTTAGTCAGATCAGTGGATCTGCCGGCGTCGTACCATGTTAAGGTTGTGGTAACCTTTCGAGCGACAGAACGTCGAGTTAGTCAGATCAGTGGATCTGCCAGCATCGTACCATGTTGGGTTATGGTAACCTTTCGAGCGACGGCACGCTGTGTTGTGCTGATGGCTGGGGTACGTTGTGATCTTGTGGGATCTTCAGTATGCTGAGGTCCTCTAGACTTTACAAGCATATGCCCGAGCTAGAGTCGTGTGGACTCTGTGTTGTGATCCGGTGTGGTACTAGTCTTAGACTTTGGATACTCGGTCGCGTTGGGTAGAGTTGTTTGTATATCTTTAGTTTAGACTTTGGATATATAGCTATTTATGTTATTTAGTGTAGAGTGAGTTAATATGTGGTACAAAGTATGTACACGTATTGATCTCATTGAGTGCGTATTTCGTGTTCACCCTATTTGTGGGCTGTCGTAGATGGACATGATATGGCAAGGAAAAAGAGCAACGAGGTTGAGTAGCAACATTAAAGCTCACAACAGATTGATGGGAGAGACGTGCACGAGGTCTCGATGAATTTTATTTTGCATTTCGTATTTATTTTTATTCATTTATCGTGACTACGATCTTTACGTATTTGCTTTGCTATTTGGTCCGGAGCATTTTTATATTGAAATAAATCATTTATTTTGTTTTATAAATGCATTTGAGCAATAACACGTGTCCTGGAGGTGATGGTGGACACTGCTAGTCGCGAAATTGCTTTAGAATGAGAGTGTTACAAATTGTATCCTTATAATATTGATATTCCTATATTATTTCTGTGACCCATGCGATTCAAACGAGGTTTGTTATCCCATGTGACTTGTAACACCCTCAAAAATCCTTTGAAATTCGTACGAAACTCATTCGAAAATCGTTCGAAAATCACTCAGAATCGTTCGAAATTGCTCTCAACTTTGAAATCATCTTTCGTTCATTCCTTTCAGTTTTAAAATAAATTTCGTTTTACCGACAAAAATATTAAACCGTATACGTTTTTACTAACAAATAGACGCATGTTTTTTTCTTTTTTTTTATATATTAGCAAATACTTTATATTCTCCCAAGAAAGTGTCTATTACTCTAATGCAAAGGAAAGAATAATAATGTAAAGTTGGAGAGTAAATTCCATATAATAATAATAATCAAAACATTAAAATTACAGCTATCTTCTGCTGTTAGCTGTCTTGTTCTTACTCAAATCTGCTAACTCTTCAACCAATTTCTTCTCCTCTTTACTTAATCTCTTTGGAATCTCCACTTGAACCTTCACCAATTGATCACCTCTCCTATTACTCTTATTCAACACCGGAACCCCTTTCTTCGCCATCACCAAAGTCGTATTTGGCTGCGTCCCCGCTGGTATCTTCAAATCCACAATCCCATCCACCGTTGGTACTTTCGTCGTCGTCCCAAGAATCGCATCTATATACGATATCTTGCACGTGTATAATATGTTTGTATCGTCTCGTTTCAATACCGGATCTGGAATTACCTCTATTACTACAAATAGATCACCTGGTGACCCGCCTTTTCTTCCTGCGTTACCTTCTCCTCGTACTCTCAATCTACTCCCTGAATCCACACCCGCAGGTACCTTTAGACTTATCCGTTTTGTTTTTCTTACACGTCCGTCCCCTGAACATGTGTTACACGGCGTTGAAATTTCGCCTGTTCCTTGACACGACGAACATGTCATGACTTGTTGGAATACACCTAAAGGTGTTCTTGCAGATGAGACCACTTGACCTTGTCCACCACAAGTCCTACATTTAGATGGTTTCGTTCCTGGTTTTGCTCCTGACCCGTTACACGTTCCACACGATTCAAGCCGTGAGATTTCTATTTCTTTCTCGATCCCAAAAACTGCCTCTTTGAAGTTCAAAACGAGCGTGTAATACTCGTCCTGCCCATCAACCGCTCTGCTTCTTGATCCTCTACCCATTCCACCCATTCCACCCATGCCTTCGAATAACGACTCGAACAGATCAAATGGGTTACTGAAATCCTAGAGATTCATCAAAAAACAAAAAAAAAAGAAAGTAATTAGATGGTATTGATCATCCAAAGTTCATATTTTTAACAATATAACATACCCCTGTGCCCATTCCCGCGCCTTTAATTCCAGCCTCACCATATCTATCGTATAAAGATCGTTTCTCATCATCTGATAAAACCTGCAAAAACATATATTTTGTGTTAATCAATGGAAAACAAATCACCCTAAAGTGCAATGGAGAAGTAAGATTTCACCTCATAAGCATTACTTATTTCTTTGAATTTCTGCTCTGCCCCAGGATCCCTATAGGCACAGGCACAGAAAGTTAACACTTTTACCCTCTTGATTTCAATATATTTCAATATTGATCTTCAGATGGAAAGGTAATAACTTGTGTAAAAACCTTATCGGCTTTAATCAATTACTCATCACTTACTTGTTTACATCAGGATGGTAATTCCTAGCTAGCTTCCGATAAGCTGAAACAAATATAAGTACGATAAAATCATCTTCTAATATAAGTTACAACACGTGAAACTCGAAGAGAATTACGAAACTGATATCGTAAGTGTGATTAAGACAGCTTAAGAATGAACTTATAAGATCATATAATTCCATAGCCAATTCAATCCAATACAGATAATCTTTATAAACTCATCCAATGCAATCACACCAGGGAGATTGCATTAAAAAGCATACCGCTTTTAATCTCAGATTTGGTTGCATTTTTTGATACTCCGAGGGTAGAATAGAAATCCTACAATCATACGCAACCACACGAGAATAGAAGAGTTAGCCAGAATGTCCCAAAAGGGAAATCATATAGTATTTGTACACTCACAGCATCAGCTCTAACAGTGAAGCGTGCTCGTCTACGAATTTGAGATTCGCGTGGCAGTGATAAGAAGGGCAAGGAGCCGCCTGCAAACATACTTGACCTAAATGCTCCTAAACAACTAATTTGGCTTCCCAAACTGCAAAATTATCAACAAAACATTCAATTAGATCATTAATTAACTGCTTCTAAAGACATGATTTTCCTATTTCCAATGAACTTTTAGAGAAGCAATAATACTCCCTGTCAAGAAAATCACCCTAAACCCTAAACCCTAAACCCTAAACCCTAAACAAACCTAATACGGTATGCCCTTTAAAAAATGCAGAATCTTGGCAAAGTGAAATCCTTGAAAGTCTTCATATGGTTAGAGCAATTGGTACCTGATTTGGTGGAGGGATTTGTCTTTGGTCGGACAAAATGCTCTCACTTGAAACTGAGGGCGACCACCCCATTGAGCAACACACGTACTCCCAAATTGTATTAGAGCCATTCAATTCAATTCAATACACTCCCTGAAAAATTCAATCAAACTCTAGCTTTTCTTACTATGCTAAATGCAGAAATATCTATCCTTCCACATATAGTAAAAGCAGTAACAAGAATAAGTAAAATAAAACAGAAAACCATACTTGTCCTTTCATTCACCGAGTAATCTATTGAACTTGGAATGAATCAAGGCATCGAATAAGCACGAAAAGATTTCACTTTCAAGGAAAACAAGACATACCCATTGCAAAGTACATGAATTTTCACCATCTAAACGAAAGAAAGATAAATTTTCGCCAGAAATTCTAAGAAAATATCAACCTAAAGCCACGGGAAACCTAACATTTCAGGTACATACGAAACATGGCGCCGAGAAAACGAATGAAAATCAGAGAAACCCTACCTAAATCTCTTCTCGTCTAAGAGAGAGAGAGAGAGAGAGAGAGAGAGAGCTTCTTCAGTCGCAGACTTCGCAGGGAAGAGTTAGCGGCAGACGAAGGATGAGGCTGGACTCTACGATGGTTTTCTCTAGAGATTTATTCCTCTGCAACGCGACTTTTTCCCTTCCGGTACGCGGCGGAGCTGACCCCGTTGGATTCATCGAATTATCGTGGTGAGGAATGCGTTGGACGGTGCAGATTGCCCCACAGGCAAAATAAACGTCCGGTTTAAGTCTTATAATTTTCCAAATTTTTTTTGGTATGGTTTAATTTAACTTACTAGAATATTCTAATGGCCTTCCCATTAAAAAATTATAATATTTTAAGAATAATATTGTATGGTTTTCAAATCTTTATATTAAAATATAAATTCGTTAATATTTTAAAATGTATTATGATTAAATTTTTTAAAAATATATTATTAATTTTTATTTTAGTATAAAATATGATAATATGTGCTTCTATATGATATTTGCCATGTTATATATATATACTAGATTATACTCGTGCTTCGCACGGACTTTATTTTGATATTTAATATTAATATACATTATATACAATTACGATATATCTAAATGGTACACATAATATTAGAAATTTATTGTTTTGTATATTTGTTATTTTCGTCAATAATTAATAGTCTCAATTCGTTTATGTGTTTTATGTGAGAAACGATAATATATAATTGACCATAACTGAAACTGATTTTGGTAAATAGAGACCAACATTAGTAAGATTTTGCCTTTGACTTTTGTTATTTGTCATTGCGAAGCAAGTTGCTATGGGAACTTGCTTTCGTTTGAAACGAAATGCCAAATAGGTATTATTTGTTATAAGCGGTAACCTCGGGACGAATACTTTAGTCTTTGCTTTGGTTCGTGATAGAATGCTCCCTTCAATTATATATTTTCGAATTGTGTTATTTGGAGTCTTGTACCATTACAAAGGGCGAGAGATTGATCAATATTCCGCAGCAGCATGACTGGTATGCCTAGTTTTAATCATAAGCAATGATGAGGTACCATTTAAAAATTCAGCATTATATACTTTGTGCATATCGTTTGCGTTATCATTGGAAAAACATATAATATCAGAGTTAAGTATTCGATGAAACTGTCAGAATTTTTTTCAAGCAAGTAGTTGTTAATTTGATCACTCATGTCATTCGTATGGTATAAAATTCCGCGTTCTTTGAAAAAATTTAGGTCTTTGTAATTTATATCTAAATTATTATATACATGTTGTGTAATGGCATGTATATGGTCTGAATCTGTTTTTATTAATAAGTCAGTTGGAATATCTATTAAACAGTGACCATCGTTAGGATCTGAGAGACTACCATTTCCTAATTTCAACACCCAAGCAGAAAATTTTTGTCATCGAAAAGTACTTTGTTTGATTCATGGTTAATGCTAGACGCATGTTTCTTGTAAGTTTCACGACCCGACAATGTTTCCATAGGTATGAAGAGTTTATTGTTGCTCGAATTGTATCTTCCCTACCACCTCTAGGTACAACATGTAGTATTTGTCGAAAATCACCATCTAGGACAACAATTTTTCTACCAAATTGTTCTTCCTTGAGTAGTTGGTTTGTGAAAATCATGATATCCTTTAGTGTTCTGTCAAGTGCTTCTAAATAGTGTCTATGAACTATGGGTGTCCCATCCCATATGATAAGTTTAGCATTACTAATGAGCTCAACGAGGTCTGTCCCTAACTTTATATGATAGGTGGATTCTTCAGTTACATCGATTGGGATATCAAAGCGCGAGTGACTTATTCTGCCTCCTTGTAATAAGAGAGACACAATGCCATTGGATGCTACGTTAAATACAATATGGCCATGGACCTAATTGATGCAGATAAAGTTTCCCAGATGAATGTTTTACCGGTACCACCATGGCCATATACAAAGAATGTTGAACTTTTGTGGTCGTAAACAGAAAAATGATTTCGTTGTAAATTGTCAACTGTTCGGGTTTCAGTTTCACGAGTAATTTAACATGCTCATCTGTAGTTGTCGTGATATCATAATCAAGCTCTTCGCATATCAACCTGTTTACGGTAGTGTATATCTCTACTTCGCTTGGAAGTGGCATCAATGGGTGTTGTTTCAAAGACTTACCGTTTGTAATGAGAAGTTTTTTTATTTTATATAGAGCAAAGTTATGTATTTGGTCGCTTGCTAGTGTCAGATGTGAAAATAAAAAAGCATAGATAATTTGTTGGTGAAATTTAATTTATCGTTGTATCTTAAAAGAGTCTAGGTAATGTACTTGAGATCTTAGTTGTTTTACGGTTTTTGTAGATTACATCATTTGCGAAGTATTGCCAAATGGTAGACCAAACGGTTTGTAGAGATGATAAAAACTCGTTTGTTAAGAATAAAATAAACAGTGAACTTAGATATATTGGTGATGTCCATTGGCTAGCTTCCTCTATTGCTTCAATATATTTTTAGTGTCGTCTAGTTGTCTTAATGCGCGACATACATCTTGAAATAATTTTTTGAAACAAATAAATTTTAATTTTTTACTAATTAAAATAAATATGTTTATATATCTAAGATATAAAATTTGAATAGCCTAAAAATTAAGTGAAAAATAATCTATTTTATTATTTTTCTAATTTTTATTTTTCTTAAAAAAATTTCAATTGATTATTTAGAAGGTTATGATTATGAGTTTTTAAATTGATTTTTAGAACTTTAAATTATTTTGGTTTTTTAAAAATTTTAAAATATATTTTTTAAAAATTTTAAATATATTTTTTAAAATTATATTTAAACTTAAACTTTAATTTGTTGATCAATTTTTTAATTGTACTAATTTTCAATAATAATAATAGTAATACTTATAATAATAATTATTAGTAATATTATTATTTTAATCAAAAGCAACTTTGTCTTTGTCTTCTCCAACGACGCCTCCCTTCTCTTTTCATCCTCCTTATCCTTCCCTCACTTTCTTCTTTTTTGCTTGCATCGTCGTACTAATCGTCACCATTTCTCCTTGTATTATCGCCACTCATCTCCTCCAATCGACGGTGTTAAATTTTTTTTTTGCTGAATACATGCAGACTACCATCATCGGGAGGAATAGATCTATTCCTGTCGTGTTTCTTTTCTTATTTTCTTTCTCTATCCCACCCGGCATCTTCCAACGGCCGCCGGATGTTGCTGCCGTGAAGTTAGTGCCAAATTAGAATGAAACGTCTGTGTATTATTAGGTCGAAGCCTCGTTTAAATAGAATTACAAACCCTAATACGACTATGCGTAATTACAAAAATACCCTCATACATAATTAACCCTAATACGCCCCCTCAAGTTGGAGCATGAAGATCTCGAATGCCCAACTTGGAACGCAAATAAAGAAAAGGATTCTGTCCCAAAGCCTTGGTGAAGATATCGGCAACCTGTTCTGACGAACTAACATGAGATGTCTGAATGGTGCCGTCCTGAACTGCGTCTCGAATGAAGTGACAATCTATCTCAATGTGTTTCGTACGCTCATGAAACACAGAATTTGCAGCAATGTGCAAAGCAGCCTGATTGTCACAGAAAACTCGTATAGGAGCCGAAGGAAGAATGCCAAAATCCCGAAGTAGAGCTCGCAACCATATGAGCTCACTCGTAAGCGATGCCATAGAGCGATATTCCGCCTCAGCCGAAGAACGTGAAACAGTGGCTTGTTTCTTGGTTTTCCATGCGATAGGTGAATGACCAAGAAACACAATATATCCCCCAACAGATCGTCGAGTAAGGCGGCAAGAGGCCCAATCAGAGTCACAAAAACCTGAAAGTAGAAGATCACAATCGGAGCGTAACCAAATACCTTGCCCAAGAGAACCCTTCAAATAACGAACCACTCGCAATGCAGCAAGCCAATGCTCCTCACGAGGTTGCTGCATGAACTGAGAAAGAGTATGAACCACAAAACTGATATCTGGGCGTGTGGTAGTCAAATAGAGAAGACGCCCCACAAGACGACGATACTGCTCAGGATCCGAGTGAAATGCCCCAGAAGCATCAGACAAACGATGATTCTGCTCGAGAGGAAAAGTGACAGGGCGACATGCAAGAAG
>CM071868.1:41968277-41979447 GCA_036759665.1 Gynandropsis gynandra
TCACGAGAGATAAAGAACTCACGAGTCTCAAGATCAAACACCTTCCATCCTTTCTGTCCGAATGGAAACCCAATCAAGATACACTTGTGACCACGAGAAGCAAATTTATCCGTCTCTTTCTTTCCTCTATGTGCGTAACATAGGCATCCAAAAATGCGAAGGCGATCATAAGATGGTGGAGATCCATACAAAACCTCATACGGAGACTTCCCATGAAGCAACGTAGATGGTGTACGATTTATCAAATATGAAGCAGCTAAAATGCACTCACCCCAAAAAGTTGCAGGCAGATGCGCTTGAAACATAATGGCACGGGCAACATTAAGAATGTGGCGATGTTTGCGCTCAACCCGACCATTCTGCTGAGGAGTGTATACGCACGAAGTCTGGTGAAGTATCCCATGCGTTTGGAAGTACCGTCGAAGACCAATGAATTCAGTCCCATTGTCTGTCCGTACAACCTTAACACAACTATCAAATTGACGTTGCACCATTTCACAGAAATTAGGAATAAGATCCTTGACTTCGGATTTAGAACGCATCAAATAAACCCAAACAGCACGAGAATGATCATCCACTAATGTAAGAAAATAAACAGCACCAGTTGTAGCATGCACATTATACGGTCCCCAAATATCAGAATGAATCAAATCAAAACAATGTGTAGCATTGGACTCACTAGAAGAAAACACAGCACGAGTTTGTTTGGCTCGAAAACAAATATCGCAAGGAGCCTTATTCTTAGTCTGTTTAGAAATGCCAAAAACTGTAGGCAAAAAATCTAAAACCTTATCAGACGGATGTCCAAGCCGATGATGCCACAAATCTCGAGAAGCCACTGAACTAGCATGAAATGCTGTAGGTCCAACTGTTCCCCGAAGCTTGTAAACCCCATCGCATTCTTCACCCGCTCCAATCAGGGTCCTCGCGATACGGTCCTGAATCACACAAAAGCGATTAGTAAACGTCACAATGCAATCATTACTTTGTAACAAACGCGATATGGAGATCAAGTTGCATGTAAGTGAAGGCACATAAAGCACATGGTGAAGATAAAACGAGCTGCCAAGCAATAAATCACCCGTATGCGTAGCCATAGTGCAATCACCATTAGGCAAACCAATAGGACACGGAGTAATCGGCGAAACATTGACTAAGGAATGTAAATTTCCCGTCAAATGATGAGAAGCTCCTGAATCCAAAATATATTCAGTGTAATCTGTCTTACCAGATTGAGTATCATCAGACCCATGTGGTTTCAGCTTGAGCAATGACAACAAGGTAGACCACTGCTCGTCATTGAAACCTGGCATAGCACCGCGATCAAGATCGTGATTAGACTTCGAATCTGGGGTTGTGTCTACAACACGAGCTGCATTCGCACGGACAGGAGGAGGACGTCCACCACGGTGAGTACGCTCGGGCTGCCGGGACCGAGCATTCCTCTTAGAGCGATCTGGAAATCCGATGATGAGATAGCAAGTGGAGACATCATGACCAGGTTTGCGACAATGAGAGCAAACCAAGGTCTTGTCACGCATTGCAACTGAAGGAGCAGGAGAGAGAACCGGTAAAGGGGACATAGCAGAGAACCCTACAACCGATCCACGATCATCGCGACCGCGGGTAATCAAGCGATGACGTTCTTCATGCACAACTTTGTAATGAACTTGATTGAGGCTCGGAAGTGGATCAGATCCTATAACTTGAGACCTAACCGTTCCGAAGACACCATCATCAAGTCCCATGAGAAACTGATGAATCTTCTCCTCTTCACGATCACGCAGGAGCTCGGCATTAAGAACAGCAGCATGTGTCGTACCACATCCACAAGTACGAATAGGCTGGTATGTGTCCAATTCCTCCCACAATTTCTTCAACTTACCGAAGAAAACTTGAACACTCTGATTTTGCTGTGAGCAACGAGCAAGCTCCGCACGGATCTGATGTACTCGTGCGGCATTCCCTGCTGAGAATTGTTGCCGAAGATCCTCCCAAAGTGTCCGCACATCATCCGAAGATCCTCCCAAAGCGTCCGCACATCATCGACATTGGAAATATTGGTCCGCAATTGCGGATCAATAGTATTGAACAACCACTCGATCAACATCGAGTTGACAAGGTCCCATTCTTCACGATCAGGAGAATCGGGCAACGGCGCAACAATTGAACCATCGAGAAAACCTAGTTTCCTTTTCGTGCGAAGGGCGTGTCTGATGTGTTTGGCCCATTCCTCGTAGTTAGAATCACCACGAAGTTGAACCGATGTGATCACAGTACCCGGCCCCTCGGACGGATGCAAATAATATGGAGATCCGAAAGTACTAGTCGCACGGACCGTCGGCGACTGTGCGACAGCCGGCTGAACAGCGGCAGCATCTGGCTGAACGTCGACTGCACCTGGCTGGAAAGCCATGGAACCGGTAACACGCTGGAATTTATTTAGTTGTTTTTTTTTAATAATTAATCAATTATATAATAATTAATTAATTATATAAATAATTATATAATAATTAATTAATTATATAATTAATCATATAACCAAATGGAGAAAAAGAAGGGAATTCTTCCTTCCTGCGAACGAAAAGGAAGACGAATCCAGCCAGCCAACGAAAAGGTGACTGCCGGCGGAAGGAGATGAATCCGGCGGAAGACGAATCCGGCGGAAGGAGATGAATCCGGCGGAAGACGAATCCGGCGGAAGGAGATGAGTCCGGCGGAAGGGAAGACGAATCCGGCGGAAGGAGATGAATCCGGCGAAGGAGATGAATCCGGCGGAAGAGAAGACGAATCCGGCGAAGACAATGTGGCTGGCTGGCTGGCTGGCTTCTCAAACGCAGGAACCCCGTGAGGTCGATCCTAGACAAGGTAGGCAATTCAGATCCGACGCTCTCGTGTCTGGTTTATGCTCAAAATCTTTCTTTATTCTAATTATGTCGTCTCTCTATTCGATCCGAACACCTTTTGTTTGAATGGTCGATGTACTGCAGAAGATGGCTGCTCCTCAAGCTAAGAGTGGGTTGATCGTTGGTTTGAACAAGGGACACGTCGTTACCAGACGCGAGTTGGCTCCTCGTCCCTCTTCTCGAAAAGGGGTATTTTCTGGTTCCTTATTTCTTTTAAACACTAGAAGAATTTGGTTTTGGGCAGTTTAGTGTAGGGCTTGTTTTGTTAACGTATTGGCTCACTAGATTGTGGAAGAATGCTTTATCGGGGTTGTTGTTTTGCATCTCGTATAACTGTCTTGTTCTCAGAGTTGTACATGATGACCTTGGTTTAAAAGGCTTGCGGATGTACTTAGATATGGGTTTTATGTTTATTTGCATAATAGTTTTCAAGACTTTTTTCTGATTAAATAACCGTTGGAACTTTGATATACCGGTTCTATTTATGTTTGCATTTTTTGGGATTCTGTCGAATGAAAGTTGTTCTTACTAGTATTCGAGATTCACAAGTGCTGTCATTGTTGGGTCATTAATGGAATGTGCAGAAAACGAGCAAGAGAACCCTTTTTATCAGATCTCTAATCAGAGAAGTTGCTGGATTTGCTCCCTATGAAAAGAGGATCACAGAGCTAGAAGCAACAGTAATTGGAATAGTCAATAAGATTCTATACGCAATTATTGCATGCGGAAAACAATTATACCGTTTCAATAATTCTAATAAAGCAATTGTTCCTATCTTTTCATTTGGTAAAAATTCTCTAAGTAACTTTAACTCAACAAAACGCTCATATCCATTGCTAGTCATTCTTTTTCTATTTCTACAGATATCATATCACAAACTAACCACAAAGATCAAACAGAAAAGCTGATCCATCCGATTATGCAACAAAATAAAAAAAGAAAGACGACGAAAGACCAGAAACATATACCAGCGAACTGAAGATCTCAGATGGCTGAAACTCAGAAATCGAGAGGAAACAAAAATCGCTTGAATCGTCAAGTAAAAATCCTTGAAAGAGAGTAACAAGAGAATTTCTAGATTTCTAGGAAGGGTTTTCTAAAAACCGTGGAAAAAGTTTCTATATTTTTTAGGGATAAAAGTTTTTTGAGAACCGTGGAAAGAATTTCTATATTTTTTGGATAAAAAATTTCTGAAAATTGTAGAAAGAATTTCTATATTTTTTAAAAATAAATATTAAATTTTATTAATTTTTTTAATAATGAGCCCTCAATGAACTGAGGGCTCTATTCCACTGCTCGTATGGAATATGGCGATAATCGCCCCTGATCGAGGAGAGTGTCGGTAGGAGGAGATTTGGAAAATGGTGAAAGAGACATAGAATAGAAATTGAAGGGGTGTTGAAAAAAAAGATCAACGGTGCTGATTGGTTAACGAAAGCAGGAAAAAGAATTTTATAATCCAAGCGTCAATAAATAACTAGATAAAAATATTCCATGATCCAAAGAATAACGAATTGCCACGTTATCAGTCGTACTGTTCACAAAATCAATTAAAGAAATAAAAAAGGTTGTGACTAAAGGATAAGCTTCTGACTGAACCAGAAGATTCCAATCAATTCAGAATGTTGCAAAGAACAGAACACAACATATTTTACAGTAAGTTGACAGCCTTTGTTCTTCTCTTATATGAATCTTTTCGAACATCAGCATAAGTCTGTTGGATTGTCTACCAGAAAAGATTTCATGTACTTATACATCTCTTTTGGTTTCTCTTCGTTTATCGCATGTCCTGTCTTCTTCAGTAACACCATTTGTGCCTTCTCATCAAGGTGACTGCAATTTTGAAGATGATTCAAACTCGAACTGTCAGAATAAGAACACTTAATGGCAAATCCAATGAGTTTAGAGAGACCTTTTCAGTCTATGCGCTAATTCCACTGGGAATACTTGATCCTCCTCTCCCCATATTATCAATGTTGGCTGTGTAGTAACAAACAAATCATAAGGCTCAACAACACAAGTGTTATAATAAGGTTTCCACATTGGTTATAATATGAATTTTGAATTCATATATATAATATTGGACAAACCTAAACTCTGAAATTAGCTATCAATGTTGACTGTGTAGTAACAAACAAATCAAAAGCCTCAACACAAGTGTTATGATAAGTTATCCACGTCCACTAGGACATGAACTTTGAACTCATATATATATGTATATATGGTATTAGATAATACTAAACTCTTGAACTAGCTTTGAGATTAGTTAGACCCAAGCTCATATTTCACATGATATTCAGAGTCTGATTCGTCTCGATTTGAATATATCGATATGAGGGAAAATGTTATGATAAGTTGTCCCGCATCGGATAGTACATGAATTTTGTATATATATATGTATGGTATTGGACAATTCTAAATTTGAACTAACTTTTGAGATATTTCACATGATATCAGAATCTGATTCGTCTCGATTTGAATATACCGATGTGAGGGAATGTTATGATAAATTATCCTACATCTGTTAGAATATAAACTCTATACTTATATATATAATAATGGACAAACCTAAACTCTTGAATTAGCTTTTAGAATTAATTAGATCCAAACTTATATTATACTCATATATATAGTATTGAACAAAAACTCTTGAACTAGTTTTTGGAATTAATTAGACCCAAACTCATATTTCACAACAAGCAAATGAATTTCAATGACATTGTTATTATGCGTTTGAAGGATTCCAAAGGGTCAAAAGAGAGATAGAATGAATGTAAAGGAGATGTGTAATAAAATAAAACCTGTGTTATCTTAGGAAGGTTGGCGAATCTCCTGCCTTTATGCAGTGCTTCCACCAATTCTTTCCTCTCTTGAAGGTTCTCCCTGCACATCACCTGCCCCAATTCAATCCCACAGAAATATCAGATTTCTGAAACCCTAAAAACATGAAATCAAACAAGATCTTGAATCAAGAATGTTACTTGCAGTTAAAGCCAATCAAACAAGCTTCCAATGAATCAAAAGTTTCAAGCTTTATTCAACGAAATTACTGAGAAGTAAAAAAGGTTGAGTATTTATCAATTGAGCAGTCATAGTGTTTCACCAGAAGAAGCAATGGAATTTGGAGGATTTATATGAATACCCATTATCCAAAAATGAAATAAAGTTGGAGAATTTATGTGAAATTATGAGTTTAATCCATCAGTTTGACTATCAAAAGACTTACGCGAATATAGTCCTTGGCGATGCAAGAAGGGATTCCAATTGGTGGCTTGTAAAAAGCAAATCGGATAAGTTGACGGAGATTCGCCGGAGTCTGAGGAAACAGAATAGTCGACGCCTCTTCCGTGCTCTTCACCTTAAACAGCCCATTCTCCATATCCTTCTCATCCAGAGACACCCCGGCACAAATTAGCACCACGCGTTCGACCCTCTCCTTAAACTGCGCCGCCATGGCGTACGCCACGAACCCTCCGTAGCTCATCCCCGCGACGGCCATGGTCCGGACCCCATGGGCATCCATCACAGCCATGACGCACTTGGCCTGAAACGACTCGGATCGCTCGGACCGAGTTGTGAGCGAATCGCCGAAGAAGAGGAGGTCCGGCACGTAGACGTTGAACCTGGGGATGAACCGGTCGATGAAGCGGTCCCACTGCCACATGGCATTAGCTCCGATCCCATGGAGGAGGACGAGCGTGGGTTTGTGGTCGAGGTGGGTCCGTGGGATCCAGCAATGGACGATGGTACCGTCGCCGAGATCGGATGTTGATGACCGGAGGCCGGCGGAGGAGAAGCTGTACTGGAAGCATTTGTTCCGACAAGCAGTGTAACTGAAACAACTCACCATGTTTCTTCTTAGTTTGATTCTGTTCAGTTCCACAGACCTTGTCCAAATTTCGTTAAGAAAAAATGGAAGCTGACGTGGAAAAGATTCTCATTGGTTTATTTTCCTTCCCCCTAATTGATCTTAATATATTTTTCCTTCTTAAAATAGTTTTTTTTCTTATTATATTTTGGTAATTATTATGATATTATATGATTGTTATTTCCACTTTTAGGTCATATACATATAAATTTAAAACGGTGAATTAATGCAAACCAAATAAGATTGTGAAAATACATTTGCTTTAAATTTATTTAATTTTTTCAAACACAAAATATCATTTTTCAAAATCTATCAACTCAATCATTTGAACTTTTATATTTCTACAAATTAAAGATCTTAACCTTTTGTAACAAATTTAAATCTATAAAGTCAAAGATTAGTTTGAAGGATTAGGAAATCAATGAAAGTGGGAAAGTGGACCCATTTTCTTTTTTATCTCGTTGTTGTAATTTAATTATTTTATTTTCCATAAGAGTGACTAGAACAAGATGTCCTCAACTCTTAGACCACGTTGAGATCTTGTCCCCAACAATTATGAACCTATAAAAATATATCAAATATATAATTATTTAATATCATAAAACAAACAACTAACATTTATCCTTCAGCCCATACTCCATAAAACCTAATATCATATCAATTAATTATAGATTTTAGTATAACTAATTTAAATAATTTAATGTAAATAATATATAGTTTATATGTTAATTGATGAATGGAACACATTATATATATATATATATATTGCTTTGTAATTACTCAAGGTGTAACAATCTAGCTTTAGTGGATTTACCACGGTGCGAAGTGAGAGGGTATGTAAAACATTGCGTTTATATTTGTAGGTAATTTTATTACCTACTAACACATTTATTGAAAACTATTGCGATTACATTATGAACAAAATTAACAAAATAGATAACTACTAATAAAATAATTTATTTAAATTTTGTTGTTTAATGTATATTTTTTTAATTATAATTTTCAAGTATTTAAAATAAATTTTAAAATTAAAAAAATTATTAATATATTTAAATTTCGTAATTTTATTAAACACGTGTGAAACACAAACGTAACAAAATATAATTTCATATTTTTAAATTATGTGTTTCACCATGTTTGCAGACAACTGCAACCCCACCAATCGGTTTTATTATCGCCAAAAAACGCAATCGTCGCATTTACAACGACTGCGAGTCCACCAGTCAAAGACCTTGGTGACTTGCAATGCAAGCAAACTGAAGAACTACACTATATTAGACAGCACTATGTCCAGCCCTCTTTCCAACTCCATGTTCCCTCATAATCTCTCTTGCTCTTTCTGCCAGTTCCCAATTACCAGTAGCACTGTACATATTAGCAAGCGTTACATAGTATCCATCATTCAGTGGATCACATTGAATTGCACGTTCCGCCATCCGAATACCCATCTCGAATTCATTATATGTCTGACAAGAACTTAACAAATTTCCCCATATAACATGATCAGGCGAAAAGGGCATAGACATAATCATGGCTTCAGCGTCCTGAAAATTACCAGACCGAGCAAGAAGATCGACGATACAAGCATAATGCTTTAAATTAGGTTTCACATTGTAATGATTCATCTTTTGGAATAAGTACTTACCTTCTTCGACTAAACCAGTATGCTTACAAGCTGATAGAAGAGCAAGAAAAGTTAATCCATTTGGTTTAAGATTCGAATTCTCCATTTGATTGAACAGATCTATGGCTGATTCAATATCACAATGTAATCCATACCCAGAAATCATCACGTTCCAACAAACTGTATCCTTTTCTTTCACGGAATTAAACACTTCTCGTGATTTCTCGAGCTGCCCACATTTTGCATACATGTCAATTAGAGCCGTAGCAAGAGAGAGATTCTGTTCATACCCTTTTTCTGTGATGTAATGATGAATCTTTTCACCTATTTCCAAAGATCCGAGATTGGCACTAGCTGTAAGAACAGTCATTAAAGTTGCTGAGTTAGGCTTGAAGTCTTCGGAAATCATTTTATCAAACAAAGCAATTGCTTTGTCGGATTGATCACAATGAACATACGATGACAGCATCGTGTTCCAAGTAACAATATTCTTCTCTGTTTCACAAAACATCCTCCAGGCAACAGTCAATTCACCCATCTTCCCGTACAAATCAATAAGGGAATTCACAACGGAAATGTTAAAATCCAATCGGCTTTTGATAACATAGCAATGTAATGACTTGCCGAAATGCTTTGCTCCTATGTGGGAACATGAAGTTATGACAGTAGCCAAGCTAGTGAAATCAATTTCAATTCCACGATTCAACGCCTGTTGAAATAACTTAACACACTTCAAATCACATTTCATTTTACCATACCCTTTAACCATCAAATTCCAAGCGTCTTTATTACCTTCCTGTATGCTTCGAAAAACCTTTTCAGCCATTGATAAAAGCTCGAATTTGCAGTATGTAGACAACAAAGCATTGTTCATTGTTACGTCGAAACAATAACAATGCCTTATGATTAATCCGTGAAAGGCTTTTCCTTCGGATACAAACATATTATTACCTAATTCGTTAACCAAACAACTAACGACAATCCCGTCTGGTTGTATTCCCTTTGTCTGCATTTCCCAAAACAAATCAAAACTTCTTTTCATGTTCCCGGATCTGGCAACTGAAGATATAACTGAGGTCCATGAAAACATATCTCTATAACCCAATTCCCGGAAAGAAAGATAAGCTTCAGATGAGTTTCCACATTTGGCATATAAGGAAAAAACAGAAGATTGAACAGTGTGAGAAGAAGATAAACCATTTTTCATCACTAAGCTATGCAGACATTTACCTTCCATTAAAGCACCCAATTTTGCACAAGCTTGAAACCCACATTCCAAAGTTCGTGAATTTGGCTTCTCGGCATCTGTTTCAACTCTATGCATCTTACAAAGATACTCGAGACCCCTCTCGCTTTCATCATTCTGAATATGCCCAGATATAATCGCAGTAAATGCAACGACATCTCTCTCAGGCATTTCGTCGAACACAAGAGATGCATCATTCAGAAGCTCACACTTAGCATAAAAATACACCAAGGACGATCCCACGGCTGTGTTCCGTTCAAAAATTCCGTATTTCAATGCCAATCCATGAACGTAATTCCCAATATCTTCCCATAAAAGCTCAGCACATGCTGAAACAACCATCGGTACTGTAAAGTGATCAGGTGAATCCCCAGATAACCGCATTGAGAAGAAGAGACCCATGGCTCGAGAATAATCTCCATTGGAGAAGTAAGCTTTGATGATGGAGTTCCAAAGGAACACATCTTTCCGATTAATCAAATTGAATACTTTTGAAGAAACGTAGGGTTTACCCAAAGAAGCGTAATAGGAAATCAACTTCGATGCTATGAAGATATTGTTGGAGTTACCAGTGGTAATGATAAGAGCATGATGTTTAAGCAGAAACCCTAGGGTTTTCGTTGGATTCAAATTTCCATCGTAGAGAAATACGTCAATGTTACGATCAACGTAGCTTGTTGAAGAAGAAGAAGAAGAAGAACAATGAAACAAAATCGAAGAAATTCCGACAGAACCTGATCTGGGTTTGTAGAATCGGGCTTGTCTGATGAGCATAAGCATTGCAATAAAGTACTGGGCCTCGCCAGAATAGCACGATGAATCACATCAAGACATGATAGACGTGATCATTGCATGTCATTAACACGAATCAACGTTCCGGTTCGGTTATATAAAACCGAACCGAATTATAATTGTTCGATTCGGTTTGGATATAGATAAAATAATCGATCGGACATAAAAATTAGAAAATTCGAATAGATTTGATTTGATTCGAATATTAATCAAATGATTATGGATAATTTATTGGTTATATAAAAATATAAAAAATATATAGATTTATATTTTTTAAATCGGGTGGACGGCCATTATAGATAAAACCAGGCCATGCAACATTAAATATGCAATAAATGTGTAAGCTACATGCAAGGCTACACATTAATGCCTAGAAAGCTTAAAACAAGAAGATAATTCTTGTTGGTCGTGCATGTTGGGGCGCGAACTCTCCTTGGGTCTCGAGTTATTATCACTACTAGAAAATTGAAAATTAGGGACGGAATTTAGGGACCGACATTTCCGTCCCTAAATTTAGAAACGGAATATACACGGATTAGGGACGAAAAATAAAATTCGTCACTAATCCGTCCCCAAATTTGGGTACAGAAGAGTCGTGCCTAATCCGTTTCTAAATGGAAACCGATTAGACATGACAGACCATCCTCTCCAAATTTGGAGACGGATTTGGAACCGTCCCTAAATTTAGGACTTCAAAAACAGATTTAGGGACGGTTTCGGGACGATTTTTCGGA
>CM071868.1:41979496-42040976 GCA_036759665.1 Gynandropsis gynandra
TCTCTTAGTCCCTAATCCGTTCCTAATCCGTGTATAAATAATCTATTTAACCCCTCAACCATTGATCCGTTTTTCATAAGTTACTCTCATATTTTTCACCTCATAACTTCTATAGTGTTTGCGATATAATGGCATCTTCATCAAGATCGAACATTTTCGATTCTAGACAATGGATGTACAGAAGAATTGATCCAGAATCTCACAGCGTATCGAAAGAGTTTATAGAAGGCATCACACAGTTTATGACAATGGTGACGAATCAACAAGTTTACAAAGAAACGTGTACATTGGTTTGTCCATGTGTCAAATGCAAGAATGAAAAATTTGTTAATGAGAGAACTGATGTGGAAATGGTGCAAAATGTATTCCGTGAAAGAAACGAAAATATTGAAGAAGATCCGAATGAAGAAGCAAAAAGTTTTTTTGAAATGCTAGAAAGTGCTAGGAATCCACTTTATGATGGTTGTAGGAGTGGTTTATCACAGTTATCTCTGTCTGCACGTTTGATGAATTTGAAGACTGAAAATAATTTGTCTGAGAATTGCATGGATTCGATATTGCAATTAGTAAGAGATTATTTGCCAGAAGATAATAATGCAGTAGACTCCTATTATGAGACAAAGAAGATGATGCGATCTTTGGGTTTATTGCCATATCAAAAGATTGATGTTTGTCAAGACAATTGCATGATTTTTTGGAGAGAGACATCGGAGATGAGTAATTGTCTATTTTGTGGAAAAGATCGGTTTTATTTAACAAAGAATGGAAAATCGGTTCCATATCGTCGTATGTGGTACTTACCAATTACAGACAGATTAAAAAGATTGTATCAATCTGTGGAGACCGCAAGCGACATGAGATGGCATGCTGAGCATTCAAGTCAGGAAGGAGAGATGTGTCATCCCTCAGATGGTGAGGCGTGGAAACACTTTAACAAGGTATACCCTTATTTTGCGGCTGAGAGTCGAAATGTCTATTTAGGTCTTTGTACCGATGGTTTTAATCCATTTGGGATGTCTGGAAAGAATTATTCATTGTGGCCAGTTATAGTGACACCTTACAACTTACCACCGGATATGTGCATGAAACGGGAATTTTTGTTTTTTGACAATAATGATTCCCGGGCCTAATCATCCGAAAAGAAGTTTGGATATATTTCTTCAACCACTTATTAAAGAATTAAAAGAATTATGGCGTACGATGTCTCGAGGAAACAAAATTTATGTTACGAGGTGCTCTCATGTGGGCAATAAGTGATTTTCCAGCTTATAGTATGTTATTTGGATGGACAACGCATGGTCGATTGGCTTGTCCATATTGCATGGAGGAAACAGATGCTTTTCAGTTGAAACATGGAAGAAAGACGAGTTGGTTTGATTCTCATCGTCGTTTTCTTCCTATTGATGATGCATTACGGCGCAACAAGAGAAATTTTAAAAGGAATGTAGTTGTGCGGAAATCTCCTCCTCCAGTTTTGACCGGCGAAGAGATTTTGTATGAACGACTTCTTGCTTTGGGTATTCCGAGGAGTATAGATTGCGGAGGGAACAATCATCCGAGAATTGGTGGTTATGGAATTACTCATAACTGGGACAAAAAGGAGCATATTTGGGGTTTGCCGTATTGGAAAAATCTGAAACTTCGCCACAATCTTGATGTGATGCACATAGAGAAGAATTTTTTTGATAACATCATCAATACAGTACTGAATGTCACGGGGAAGACGAAAGACAATATTAAATCACGCAAGGTACTAGAAGAATATTGCTCACGAAGGGAGTTACATATAGGTGATGACGGTAAAACGCCAGTCCCGATATTCAGATTGTCAAATGATACGAAATATAAATTGTTGAACTCTAATTTAAATTAGAGTTCGACTCTTGTTTTGATTACAATATTTTAATGATATAATCGAAACGAATTGTTGTACAACCGAATTAAATCAATTTAAATCAATCGAAACGACTCGTATCTAATATATCCTATCTAATATATCCATGTCGAAATATGAACCAAAATCCGAAATGGTCTAGAGTTAGTAATTAGGACAAAAATAAAAATATTTATTTAAAATAATGTAGAGAATTCAATAATTGAAATTTCATATACTCCCAAGTAATATTTTATTGGAATATTTTTTTTTACAAGGATTCAAAAGCTGGGTGGGACGAGGTTACAGCTTGCCGATAATAATCTTCTTATAATATTACCAAGCGAAAGACCAAAAATTTATTTAAAAAAATAAAATAAAGGAGACACAACTCGAGTCTCTCCGAACAGAACATGGATTGGCCCATAAGAACCAAAACCTTGGGTTATATAATATATATAAATTAAATTATTTATATATACACATCCTTGCCGAATCAGTTCACCGTCGGGTAAAGATGATCTGCCAACCTCGGCTCACCAACCATGACCAAGGGCTTAGCCAAGAACATGTCATGGCTCGACTCCACGAGCTCAACACGTGTCACTCCCTCCGGCAACTTCCACGTGAACCCCTGAAGAAGCCTAGCGAATAACATGGTGGTTATGGATGTTCCGAGAGCTGGAGCGGCGCAACCTCGGCGACCGGTGCTGAAGGAGATGAACCTAAGGTCGTTCTCGATCAACGTGACCTCAGAGCATTCGTTGAGGTGTCTCTCGGGCTTGAAGCTTAGTGGGTCCGACCAAACCTTAGGGTTGCGTCCGAGACCATAGCGGCTTAAGAGCACTTGACTTCCCTTGGGGATGTGGTAGCCAGCGACGGTCGTGTCACAGAGCGCGACGTGTGGGAGATTAAAGGCCGCGACCGGGTGCAGACGGAAGGATTCACGGAGACAGGCTTTGACATAGTTGAGTTTTGGGATGTCGGATTCTTGCACAAGCCTTTCTTTTCCGACGACCCTGTCGATCTCTTCCATAGCTTTTTGGAGGATCTCCGAGTTGTTCACCATTTCCGCCATCGCCCATTCCACGGCGTTTGACGGGTTGTCCGGTGCGGCCATCACGAGTTCCTGTGGGTTCAAGTTTAGTTATTTATCTTATTGTTTCCACAAATAAAATGTGAATTTTGCTTCTTATATACTCTTAATTGATATATTTGCATATATATATATATAAGGTTGTATATTACCTTGAGTGTGGGTTTGATTTCTTCGGGGGTTAACAATGGATTCCCATTTTCATCCTTCAAAGAAATGAAAACATCAAGAAAATCTTCAACTTGAGTTCTCTTTTCTTCTCTCCATAGCTTAATCCTCTCGTCCACGATCGGGTCGTGATATTTATCCATTATAGCACTCGCTCTTTTCATGATCTTCTCGTGACCGTTCAAGTCAAGCCCCGTAAGCCATGGAAGAAAATCTGATATACAGAATGCAAACGTAAAACCAAGTCCATCAAACATTGCCTCCATGTGCTCAATATCCTCAGCCGTCGGTCCACCATCCGCCGCCATTTTCCCAGACCCGAACGTCCGCGTCCCGAAGAACAATTTCTTAATCACGTTTCCACAGTAGTGTCTACTCATTACACGGAAATCAACGGGGCTTGAGTTCTTGACCATGTTGTAAAGCCAAGCCGTCAAGTGGTCGGCTTCCTCCGCTCTCTTGTCGTGAAGCCACCGGTGTCTCGCCGGACAAACGATCTCCGTCATCACCACCCTCCTCATTTTCTTGAACTGTTCCCCGAATGGTGTAATCACGCACGTCTTGTAGCCATTAGAGAGAACCTTTTGAGCGTAAGAAAGGGGTCTCGAGGCAAAGATTGCGTCCTGTTGCTTGAACATCTCACGAGCGATCTCAGGGCACGTGACGGGGATAACGTGAGTGTTCCCGAGCCGGACGCAGGCGATCTCGGTGTTGAGTTGCTTCATGAGGCTATGTAGCCACCGGAAAACGGGACGATTGTTGAGCATCGCCGGGACCATTCCGACGACCGGCCATCCGAAGAATCCCGGAGGCAATGGAAGTTTCTTGGATGCGTTCTTTGGAGATTTCAGTCTCTTGAATAGCATGACCAAAGCTATAACCACAATGGCTTGAAGTGTTGTGAGGACATATTTGTTGCTAAACGATGCCGTTTTGGTCCAAGACATCTCGGAAATCTCTTTGTGGTCCGACGAGTTTAAGGTTAAAGTATTCATATTCGCTATTTATGAAATATAAATGAAAAAGAAAAAAAAGAGAAGAAACAAAATTGTGTGTGTTTTTGTTTCTCTGCATGGGTCTCAGTCTCACCTTCCTATTTATATCGTTTCGATTGTTAGGAAATGACAATAATACCCCTCTGGTTTTGGGGGAAGAAGCGAGGAAAGACCCGGTTCGGTCTTAGTCTACCATCCAAAACTATCTTAGAGGAAGGGATATTTAATTATTATTATTATTTATTATAATAAATAATAATAATAATAATAGTAGGATGAAGAAAATTTATATTTTCTTTATAAAAGAAATTGTTTTTGTTGGTGACCTGCCAAATCCAACGTGTTATATATGCATGTAACTAATCCCCGCAATAGTGTAGCATACCTCTTATTAAATTAAAAACATGTGGATATGTATACTAAATTCACTATTTGATATATAATATTATTTAGGTAACATTTTGGATTTATTTATAGAAAGAGATTTTTTATCTTTGGATTTATTTATAGAAAGATATCTCATTAGATAACATTTTGGGTAACTTGTTTGATGGTATTAAAATTGAGAGAGTATTTTAAAAAATATATAAAAATCTTATGGATATTATTTTGGATTTCTATAATGAGATCTTTTTACCTCTATATTCAAACAACTCAATAACTTATTATTTGTTGTTTTATCATTTTTCAACATGTAAACTCATAATTTATCAATTATAATTTATCAATTCCTTGTGAAATTTGAGATACTACAATAATACGGAAATAAAGATATTTGATACACATAATATAATTACGGAGTATTATTAGTTAGATAGGTAATAAAAAATAGAAATAAATAAGTAGGACTATGGAATTTTTGGTATAGCTCACCTGCCAAAATGGCTCGTGGGAATTTAATACCAACGACGTCGTTTCAGTTCTATGACTTGACTCATAATCCGAAAAAAAAAATGACGGTCGCACTTCACTTGTAAGCACGTTTTCATTATTAATTATTATTATTTTTGCTCGTAGGATCTGAATATATGTTATATTTACTACGTATAAATTACAAAGTATAGTAAAAAATAGTTTAATGGAAAAGAAATAACACTTCAATTTAAAGTTAAAATGGCCGTATATATATATATATATATATATGCTTGAAGAACTCGTTCAAACTTCAAACAAGATCAGCTGTTGTTTTCTTCTTTAAGAGAGCCAAGCCTTATCTTCTAAGAACTTGAACATTGACATATTCTCGTTTATGAGCGAATATATATATATATATATATATATATATAATCAAAATTTCCGGTAATGATTATACGTATATATGGTCCATGCATGCATGTGCATTTAGCTCATGCAAAATGTGTATTCGATGCTTATATATGCATGGATCCTTGCGCGTATTTATAGAATTTACTCCGGAGGTGCATGTGCATATGTATAAGTATGGCATATGTATATGCATATGTATAAGTATGGCATTTATACAAAATTATACATTTTAGCCAAACAAATAAGACTAGTTATATCATTAATGAACCCGTCAATTTTTTTTTCTTTGAAATTCTAAATGATGGTAGATATAATCAAAGTCTCTAGTTTAATCCATATTCAAACCCCAAATATGAATATATGTATTAATATATCTTATCACAATTAAAATGTTTGTTTTAAAGTAATAAATTATTTTGCAACATAATTCCTAATTCAAATTCGAAACTTTATGTTGAAGAATATATTCACCTTATATATAAATGCCATTAATTTATATATATGTGTGTATATATATATGGTGTTAATAAAATAATATCAACTAATTTTTGTGTGTACCTACCAACCTACCAAGTTCAAAGATACTGCACGTGATATACAATGATTAAATCTAATAACTGTCACTCCCTTGGTTTCACACCTTTTATGTTTGCTAACTCTTTGGAGGATCGACATCAGTTTTTATAACTTTAATTTTATTTAAATTCAGAGTTTTATTTTATTTTTATTATTTAATTTTATTTTAACGTTATTAATTATGAATTTATTTTTAACTAATTTTAAAAATTTAGAATTATATAGTATCATATATATATATATATATTAAGTTCAAAGTTTGTCTTATAGCCGATATGAGACAATTTATCATGATATTCTCATTCACGCATATGTTCGATCCTAAAGCGTGGATATCGAGATCGGATCTAACATCGGTATATTTAATTCGGAACAAATCTGAATCTAATATTATATCAAAAATCAATTTAAAAATACACATGTTTGTTTAATTTATTTATCGTTCTTAAATTATATTTATAAAGTAGATTAAATAAATATAACAAAAATTTAGAAAATATATGATATATTCTTTAATATGCTATATTTTTTATATTTGTTATATTATCTATATTTTTATTATATTTATTAAATCTATTATATATTTTATGTTTTTAGATAAATAATTAAATATGTGTATAAAATAAAAATGATTAATAAATCGAACAAACATTTATAGTTTTAAATTGATAATATGTATCACTATTATTATTTATTATTTAGAAATATTAATGATTAATTTAATGCATTTGCCACATGTCATTCCGTAATTTTAAATTGCAACGTTTTCTTCTAATAAAAAATGATGTTTTTAGCTATGTACGTTTCCTTCTTCCAATGTAATATTTACTAATAAAAAAATCAAGTGTTGATTAAGATAACGAAGTTCATTAATTAAATATCTTATTAATTAAATATCTTATGCAAATGAAAAATTACAATCTCAAAAGCATTGAATCGAGTTCCTTATGATAAGAATCTTTTTTCTTTCGGTTGTGAAATTAATTATGTGTGTGTTGCTTCAAAGTAAATGTATGAATTTTGTATGGTTCACTAAATCTCCATCTAACCTAATTTCGATTAATATTAATATCATTATCCAATATGGTCTTATCAGTTTTTTATAATATTCGAGTATTTTTTATTACATCATATAAGGAAAAATATATCTAAAGATTGATAATCTAAAAATTATGATTAATAATTTCAAAATCTTCAATTTTTATCTCAAAGAGAAAACATATTTTCCGTTATTAAATAATTTATCTATTGTGATATTTATATTTTATAGATAATTATTATTATTATTATTTTAGAGTTAAAACAACTATTTTTATAAGTCGGTTTTTTATCTATTTAAAATAACTCTAGTATTTTTCAAAGGTCGATTTGAATAATAATAATAATAATAATAATGTCGATTTCGCGCTTTAACATCGAATAACGCGTATAAATAGTCCATTATGTCTCACGGTTTAATGGACCAATAATTTAATCCCTATGGCTCTCATGCTTTACAGATTGAAATCGACCATTTAGCGACTGGATCGAATTTATTTATTTTTCTCTAATATAATATAATGACATAATTAATACATGAACGTCTTGTATTGTATTGTGTGCATGGTTATTTCTCTAACAAGGTTATGGTTTTCAATAGAAATTTTATTGATATATAATCTTCATAATTATTTAACGCTAAACTTCTTATTATATTTATAAATACCATTTAGATTATGCTTTCGGAATCATTATTCTCATCACCATTTCTTTGTTGGATAGAGTTGGTGAATATATATAAATATAATAACAATATATATATATCTATATATATATATACCACTCTCCTTTTATTCCCCTAATTCTCAATGTATTTTAGACTTGTAACAAAATATTTATTATAGATTGTTGTAATATATAATTAATTTCTGTATATAGAATCAATCGATAAATTATCAACTTGCTTAATCGTAACATTTAAAAAGGAACATTTGAAATTTACATGCACCACTTTGATGCTCCACTAGAAAGTATTCTTTCGTGCATTTAAGCGACAGATAGTGATGAAAATAATACGAATCAATTTGACACACCATCGCCATGGCATAAACTTCTGTTGAATTTTATATTTCATCATAGAATATGATCCCATCATCGGAATATGATTCCAACCATTAATCAATTAATTAATTAGATGTGCTTATGTTGAAAGTTAATTTCGACGTAGGAATAAGTTCCCTTTGTCAAAATCGAGCATATATATATATATATATATATATATATATCACTTTTAAAAAACTTAATTATTAGGGCAAGACGATGCTGGAACCAATTGATTTTGTATTAGAAATATAACTTTTGACGTGATGATAACCAAAATTGATATTGGTTTGTCGCGTTGGATATGCGTTAAACATTGCATTTAATTAAGCTTGAATACAATTACAATGCCAATGTCTCACACATTGTCACGTGTGGTGTCGACACGGTAGTGCGTCAATGATATGAATGAGGATGTGGTTCACAACGATGTTGGATGAGGTGTTGACATAGTTTATGCAGATTGGCGTTAGACTTTATAACAGTAAAGTAACACAACACGGAGTTACATAAGTGTTACATTGTTTTATTACTAATATGTATAGCAAATTTCATCGACGGTATATGGCATAATCGTTGTGTAACCTTGCATGTTCCTAACGCAAGTGTGATGCCAACGATGATATGCAGCTGATTTTTGTTTTATTGAATTGATAGGAGAATGAACACATAAAAATCTTACTATCATACACTATTTGATACACGTGATATTTGTTTATGTTTCAATTTTTCAAAATTTTAAATTTTGTCATAGGGTTGCACATTATCGTAGGTGTGAATAGACCGCTAAAATTTGATTATGACGACCCTTATGAAGTATTATATTCTAACAATAACAAGAGTACTATGAAGTCAAAGTACATCGATATTAAGTATTTTGTTGTTCTAAGAGGTTACAGAGTAATATAATTTCAATAGAGTAAAATGTATAAACTCCATGATTGTGGATTCACTGGTTAATGGTGTTATACCTAAAGTCTTTCAGGAGCACATGCTCGCATCAGTATTGTCTTTTAGGATAATATTTCGGTTTAGCGGGAGTGTTTATCTATTCCAATTTGCTCTCGGATTATAGAGTTGTAAGTTTATTATGTTTCAGTACTATGTTGTAGAACTATTCAGTTAAGTTTAAGGTATTCACAATGTATGATTCAGTTTTGATTGATCTCGATAAGGTAGGATATAGACACGCACCGATCACTTCACGTGAAATCTTCATTCTATGCATCCACATTCAAATTTATGTCATTCTTTCGTAGTTGCTTTAGTAATTATGTGTGGGGTCTAACTACGTTGAAATGTGGTTAACCCTTTGGTTCTATGTTGATATGATCGATGGACGATATTGATGCTAATATCTCTTTAATGACACCAATTTAATAAGTGTTCTTAATGTTATTTCATAGTTTTATGGTCATATATATGGTTCAAGTGAGAAATTATAAGACATTTAGTTAATCTTATATTTGTGGACCAATATATTTGTGGACGAAATTAAATGATATAATTCAAAACCGAAAATTAATCGGTTATCTATTAGTTTATAATATCTAGTTCACGTGTACATATAGAATTTCAGATCTAGATATTTATCTCAATCTACTAAATTTTCAAATCTTGATATAATTTTACAATAGAATATTATATTTAGAATTCGAATTAAGAAAAACAAATTCCTACATGACGTGGATGCATGTGACTTTGTTTTATTGATAGGAGAATGAAAACATAAAAATCTTACGATCATACACTATTTGACAAGTATGATATTTGTTTAGGTTTCAATTTTTTTAAAAATTTTAATTTAAAATATAACTAAATTTTAAATATAAAATGTTTATTTTAATATGTATTCAAACTTAATTAATATTTAAACAATCTCCAGTTCAAGTATCCATGTAATTTGATTTTATACTTGTTAATGTAATATTTTAGGAACATGTGAGATCTTTTCAAAATCAGGTTGTTGGGCATTTTAAGAAGGTGAAAGATTCAAAGAGCAAAATAAGGAGAATAAAAGGGAGTCAAAGAGAAGAATGAGGAAAAGTTAAATTTGAAAAAAAACCAAAAAGGATGTGCGGCTGGCAAACCGGTGGGTTAGCTGAGCACATGCGGATATAGATAAGTTAACTCGAGAGAAACAAGAGGTTAACGAATCTGGAAAATATCGAAGAAGTACGGCAGACTACGTGAGTGCAGATCACAGAGTTGCAAGTATACTTAGAGCGATACAGTGAGAAATTGAGAGAAACAATTAGCGTTTAATTACATCTAATTCAGGGGGAGTTATCTGCGGAAATCTTTAGTGCATTGTAAAGAAAGACAAATGTACTTGAAAGATTGATTCATAAATAAAGCTTGTATTGTTTTATATTTGTGGTCTCTTTGAATTATCGATTCACCAAGTTGTCTTTTACAAGTTTTCAATTGGTAACAGAGCTGATAACCTAAGTTTAGAGTAAATCTAAGAACTGGTTTGAGATCCTAGAAGACAACAATATGGAAGGACCAAGAGATCTATATTCGTTCGGAAAATCAGTCATGCTCGATGAATCAAACTATGGCTATCGGAAAGTTAAAATGAGAAGATCATCTGCAGATGAACAAGGAAACAAGAAGGATAATAAATTCGGAGCTCAATGTCATGAATGTAAAGGATTCATACACTTTAAATTTGACTGTCCGAGTATGTCAAAAAGAGAAAGTGTTTTGAAAGAACTACGAGAAAAACAATGCTACAAATGCAAAGGCTTTGGACACACAAAAATGAATGTGCGGATGAAGTATGGTCAAAAGAAAATCACTAATCACGGTTAGTGACTCAAGTTCAGATTCTGAAGACGACAATGAGGAAGACTTGTCAAGTTTTGTTTCATACATCGAAATAATAAAAGAAAATGATGAGGAAGAAAAACAAGGCAACAAAGATGATGAAACAGAAGTTGATGAAGAGGATGAAGTAGATGTAGAAACCATCTACAATGAGTGGCTGAGAATGAGCAAGTTAAACGTTCAGTTGATCAAGACAAATGAGAAACTGGAAGCTCAAATTCAAGATATGAAGCGGGAAGTAGCGCTGAAGGAATAAGAAGTACACTTTGTCAAAAGTCAACTTGAAGAAACAAATAAGCAACTGAAAATGCTTTCTAATGGCACCGACAAACTTGATCACTTGCTCTCAATAGTAAAACGAAAAGGAGATAACCACGGAATTGGTTATATGGGAAATACAAGTGACACAGAGAATAAATTTGTTTCGGGAGGAGATCTGCAAGAGGATATGAGGCAGAAACGAAAACAACAATTGTGCAACACACCCAAAGAGGAACATGGTTTCAAAGACTTCAATAAAAATAGAAATGAAAGTTATCATTTTCATGGGTACACTTCAAGAAAGCATTATCAGGCTTCACATCACGGTTACAACATTAGAAGAAAAAAATCAGGTACGATTTCATGGACAGAATACTAGAAGAAGGTATCAAAGTGTGAATCAAAAGAGAACTTTGGTGACATGCTATTTTGTGGAATCAGAGGACATAAACAGATCACATGCCACAAAAAACTCAGGTATGATTCAGGTAAGTATGTTCTTCCCAAACTAAAACAGGCTTGGATAAGAAAAAGTGATCTTCAATGCAAAGTTGCTTATATTTCAACTCAACACACTTGGTACTTTGATAGTGGATGCTCTAAACACGTGACAGAGAAAAAAGAACTTCTATCAAATTTTAGTAAAAGAGTGAATGCTGGAAGTGTTACATTTGGTGATGGAAACAAATGGAAAATCAATGGACAAGGAGATCTACAAATTCCTGGACAACCCATGTTAAACAATGTTCATTATGTGAAGGGATTGACTGCTAATTTGATTAGCATTAGTCAATTATGTGACAGCGGTTATAAAGTACAATTTAAACAAAATGAATGTTGTATCATGAAGCAGAGAACAAATAAAAGAAAAAGAAAAGAAAAAGAAAAGATAAAGGAAAGATAAAGGAAAGAAAAGGAAAAGATAAAGAAAAGAAAAGGAAGAGAAAGGAAGAGAAAAAGAATGATAAATTAGCTCATAAGTGTACTAAAGATTGTTGAGAGTATCCGGTGATAGGTTAAATACACTTAAACGGAAAAGGTAACTCTAAAACTTATTCTTGTTTCTCTTATGTATTTGTCCTTGATTTTATTAAATATGGTTTAAAGAGAACGGATTGATGAACATTTTTTGGGGACAAAAGAAATAAAAATGAGGGAAAGATATGGAAGAACATCAAGTTGTAGAACCTTGTGCAAGAAAATAATTGTTGATATCTAAATTGGTTCATTTTATATGTGTGGCTAATATTTATTGATTTTGAATATCTGATCGCACAAATAGGGGGAGAAAATGGAGGTTCTAACATTGGATATATGGTGATCAAAGCATGACGAAATGAATGAATTAATGACTTGTGATGATTGTGCTTAACTATGATTGCGTTTGGTGAATGCTTTTTTTATGCACAAATTTGAGTTTGAGTGATCAGAAATTCAAAAGGGGAGATTGTTAATGCAATATTTTAGGAACATGTGAGATCTTTTCAAAATCAGGTTGTTGAGTATTTTAAGGAGGTGAAAGATTCAAAGAGCAAAACAAGGAGAATAAAAGGGAGTCAAAGAGAAGAATAAGGAGAAGTTAAATTTGAAAAAAAAACAAAAAGGATGTGCGGCTGGAAAACCGGTGGGTTAGTTGAGCACATGCAGATATATATAAGTTAACTCGAGAGAAACAAGAGGTTAACGAATCAGTAAAATATCGAAGAAATACGGCAGACTACGTGTGTGCAGATCACAAAATTGCAAGTGTACTTAGAGCGATACAGTGAGAAATTGAGAGAAACAATTAGCGTTTATTTACATCTAACTCAGAGAGAGTTATCTGCAGAAATCTTTAGTGCATTGTAAAGAAAGACAAATGTACTTGAAAGATTGATTCGTAAATAAAGTTTGTATTGTTTTAAATTTATGATCTCTTTGAACTATCGATTTATCAAGTTGTCTTCTATAAGTTTTCAAAACTAAATACATATATTCATTACATATTTGCATCTGTCCAATGGGTTTCATAAATATATACGTTGGATATTATTTAAATAATCTTAATATATATACTCTCACACACATATGAGTGTGTGTGCATAATTATAATTGAATGAAAACGTGCTCCAACTGCCTAAACTCACCGGTCAAATTATCAATTTATGACTTCAATTTGTTTCAATAACCAACAAAAAATGGAGAGTTTAATTTATATTTGGATCCCGACATCTCTAATCTGTTTTTTAATTATGTGGGATTGAGTATACATTATTTATTGTATGAGTGCGTATTTTATTTAATAAAATATATCTGCAATAATATATATATATATAGTAACTTTACATTGTTTTGTCCAATTTTCGATCAATTTACACCATTCAATTAGATTTTATGATGAAATAAATATCTAAAATAACTAATCAAACTAATCAATCTTAAACTTTTATCTTGGAGTGGTTATGGATGTATAATAAGTTCATCCCACTCATTCGTTTGCTAATGTGTATTATTTTGCTGCTAAAGATTCAACTTTTTTATAAAATTTGGAATTTCCCAATAATGATAATGATAATAATAATATATTACAAATAAAACCCTAGCAAATGAAGAAGTGGGATGAACAAAGCGACGTCGTATTACAACAGATGGAGAGAGAAGAAAAAAGAGTGATCACATCTTATGGCATCCAATTGGGATGGATGGATTTAATATTTTATTTTGTTGTGAAACTATTAAATTTAATTATTATTTTAAATTTAGCCTCGAAGATAACCTTTGTTTTCCAAATAAGATATTATCCTCTCTGCCATCATACGTGGGGACGAAGAATTATTGTTTCCTGTGTGTTTCAGTACTATCTGCAAATTACATAATTAAAATGGTTATATATAGAAATTATTTAAATAAATATCGGACCATTTTATATTATTTTGTATGAATTAGAATAATCATATTCATATATGATATGTGAATCTCAAACATACCTCACAATTCAACGGTGCCTCGTAAGGATCGTCGATTCCAGTGAACCCTACAATCGAGGCACAAACAAATAATAATTACTTATGTAATTTTAATTAAATTTTTACCTTTTGAAAAATTTGGCCCGACATTTTTTATAATTTGAATTCAACATTTTTGTATTGGTGACCCTCTTGTGTATCAGTAAGTCCTTTCTTTTACTTATAATTTGTTATATTTTTTTAAATCATTTAAAATAATGTAAATATTTTTCTCAAATAATAGTTTTAATATAAAATAAAATATTTATTTATTTTTTGAATATTTTTACTAATTATCACGTAACTTGAATTCAACATTTTATATTGGTGACCCTCTTGGGTATGAGTAAGTCCTTTTTTTTACGCAAAAAGGTTCATGACTTATAATTGTTATATTTTTAAAATCATTTAAAAAATGCGTATATTTTTCTAAATAATAATTTTAATATAAAATAAAATATTTATTTTTTTGAAAATTTTTACTAATTATCACGTAATTTTTCTTTTGGTTATACCTCTTATCTTGCCGGCTCGAGCCAGCTTGTATAAGCCTTTTGGATCTCTCGCCTCGCAAACTTCGAGTGGTACATCCATAAAAACCTTATTATATAACAATTTCGAAAAATGATATATTAAAACAAAGAACCCAAAATTAAAAAGTAATTTATATATATATTATATATAAAATAAAAAAAAATTCAACCTTCATGGGGAAACTAAAATAATACGTACTTCGATGAAATCTCCCTCTGGTAACAACGAACGGCAAGAATCTCTATCCCTTCGGTACGGAGAAATCAAACTGGCGATACAAATGATACCCACATCCGCGAAGAGCTTAGCTACTTCCCCTAAATAATAATAATAATAAAAAATTAATAATAATTTATTATTCCATCTCAATTTCGTTATAAATTCACTCGATAACCGGAATAAACCAAACCCGGTTAATGGATTACGTACCAATCCTGCGGATGTTTTCGGTACGATCCTCTGCCTTAAAGGTGAGGTCCCGGTTAAGGCCGTGCCTGACATTATCGCCGTCGAGGGTGTAACTAAGTTTACCTCTTTCGTATAATGCCTTACTTAGCGCACAAGCCACCGTGCTTTTTCCTGTATGTAAAAAAAGTAATATGTTATTCAATTTTAATTAAGAAATAAATTATAAATTTTTATATATCAATTTTGGGTTAAATTAAAATATATTTAATAGAGAATAAATGTTTGACAGATAGAAACAATATGTTTGTACGTGTGTTTGTGATTGATAACGTTTATATATAACATTTTATCTCATTTTATCTTAACGGTAGAATCGTTGCGTTTGGTAACGATTGCGATTTAGAGTGAATTGGTAAAATTGTTATAATTATATTTTAAATAAAATTAACAAAATAAATATTAATTGTTAATAAAATAATTTATTAAAAATTTATTTAGTGTATGGTTTTAATTATAATTTTTTAAATATTTTAAATCAATTAAAAAATTTACATTTACAAATTTATATATATATATACAAATAATGATTTTTCCATTATTTTTTCATAAAATTTGAAAGATATTTACGTTTTTAATAAAAAACATCAAATCGTAATCGTATCATAATTATTTTTTAGATTTTTAAATTTTGTAATTTGCGGCAATTACCGGTGAAATTTTATGATTCGTAACGAATACGGTTGACTACGATTCCACCAATTAATTTTCAATCAATTTTCATCTTGCACGTAATCGCTCGAAAACGCAATCACTGCATTTGCTGCGACTGCGACTCCCGTGACACGACCAGTGATCCAAATGACACAACCCTTTTGCTGAAGCAGTTGCTGCCTGTCGCATCTGCAGATCGAACTCTCATGCCACACTATATTCTCCGACTCCGTTACCTTTTCCTCTGTTCATATCATTTCAATTTACCATAATTCGTCCAATTCAGATGATATAAAGTGAAACCCAAAAGTTAAAACCACTAAAAGATTACGAATTTCGAAGAAAAAAATAGACTTTAATAATCGGGATGCGATTCGAACGATATGATCAACGATTAGGGTATAGAAAGAAAGAGGACCTGAAAGGGCGGGAAAATCAGCCGTCAAGGAGGCGTTGGTCAATACTTTGACGGCGGAGATAGGATGAACGGAGGCTGATGATTTCACGATCAACTTAGGGTTGTCGGAGACTTGCGACGGTGGAAGTCTCACGAAGCCATCGGTGGACGGCGGAGATCTCTCGGAGCTGTTGAACCCTTGCAAAGAACACGAAATGGACGGTCGAGATGCTCGGAAAGCCAAAGCCTCCATTGAAACAGATGATTGAGCGAGGGAAAAAAATAAAGGGTCGAATATAAATTATGTGAAATTGGATAAAATATAAATAGATAATATATAACTGTGTAATAATATGATAAATATAGACTCGAGGAAAGAAAAACTGGTGAGTCACGTACCAACGATATTACTCCACAATTAACACATGACCATATTCAGTCCACCAAAACCTATTTTATTTTCAGAGTTTTGATGTAACACAAAAAAAAAGATTAATTTACTGAATAGATAAAATGTAATTTTTATATCATATTCGAAAAAAGAATTAAGAAAGGAAAAGGAAACGGAAAGTTTGAAACAAGGAACGGTCATGCCCTATATTATATGCAAGTTGTAGATATATTTATATTTATTTGAGTATATGGAAATCCACGATCAGTATTTTTAGATGTATATTTAGTAAATTTCTAAAATTTTCAAGATCTGTACAATAATATTTAAACTTTATAAGTTGTATAAATTTATAACAAATTCAACATTTAAATTTCATATTTCGTTTGTTTTTAAAAACAATTGAAGGTTTTAGTGAAAGTTTTAACTGTGTATATATATATATATTAATGGGTTTTATTGCAAATATTTGTATAAAAAAGTTTTATTTTGATCGATACATGAATTGTTTGCATAAATGTGCAAGAATATTCTAAACACCTAATTTAGCCAATATTAGTACTCCGTTTCTAAATATATCATACCTTATATCGGTCATAATTATCCTAACTGTAGTTCTAATATATATACTTCCAAATATTATAATTATTTGACATCCATTACGATTTTTTCATATCTCCAATAGATTTTTTTTTCCATATAATTGATAAAATTAATGCAATGATATTGGCATAACCAAGTTTTGCTCTCTTATTGCATGAAATGTATGTATATATGAATTATTCAATATTACATCTCATTGTTGGTCTTTCATCTACAATATCGTTCTCCCTAATCAATATATATATATATATATATATGTATTTGTTACAAAATAAAATATTAATAGTATAATGAATACATTAGGGTATGTGTGTGACAAATTAATGGAGGTCCATGGGAACACTTCTCCACCTACCAACCTACCCAAAGATCAATTCTTAAACCATGTGATTTTTAAGTCACACTGGTTATTATTCTATTAATTTCCTATGTTTTTTTACTAGATAAATAATTAAATTTCTTACGAGATTTTGTTTTTTTTTCCTAAGAGAAATACAACTGATGCAAAATATATTCCATTAATTTCCTTTTATCTCATGCAGAATTAGTATTGCAAAATAATCAACAGTTACATTCCATAAAAATTCAATTTAAATATTCAAAACGAGTTAGTTCAAATAATGAATATAAGATATACATTCTATCGTATAACAAATAGAACAATAACATATATCCGATGATATATACTAATACAACATTTAAACTATTCATAATGCATCTAGTTATAGATATCTATATATATATATATATAAATGAAAAATCTAAATAACGGATAAAAATGAAATATCAAAGTAAAATGTCGTCAGAATGAAAATAAAATTTAATTAACTGTCTTTACAGGGGAAAAAACACAAAAGGGAATTTACAAGTATTGAAGACCTTTGTTTTAAAAGCCCATGAGAGACTTTTAAAAATTATAATGGGCCAAAAATTATGGGCCTTATCAATTATTGTGATTCAACTGTCACGCCCGTAAAATATATGACATGGTCATGGTTAATGCATAAAACAAACGTAAGTCGGATTTTATATAATATAATGATTTTAATTTTAATTTTAATTTATATACTTATTTGTTTATTTTTAAATTAATAAATCATTAATTAGTTGATTTATTATCGTAATATATTTTAACTTTTTTAAAAATAATGAATATGTTTATCTCTTTATAGTACCTTTATAGTATCGTAGAGAGATAAAAAGCATGAAACAAATGATAGTTTTGGAGAATATGATCATATAAAGAATATAAAAAGTCATCAATGATTTAGAAATATTCGATATAAAAAGAGTTATGTGACAATTAATAAATAAAAATGTAGAAAAATGATGAATAAGATATTAATTTTGTTCTTAAATATAATTATTATTAATATTTATAAATTAGATTTTTAATGGTTAGATTATAGTATTATTTTTAGACCAATAGTTTGAATGCTTTGTTCATATGATAGTCGTGGATGATTCGTTTTCTTAGGTTTACTATTTTTTTATATTTGAAATATCGTTTTTTATTGGTAGAAATCAAAGATAATTAATTTTTAATGAAAAAGTGATATAAGATAAGAGATTTATAAAATTATAACATTTAAAGTATTGAATTGTAATATTTACAACATTGGCGTGGTGAAAAATCAGAAAAAATGCACCAACATCCATTAAATTATTCAATTTTTAATATATTAATTTTAAATATAGTATTTATTACAAATATTAAAATATACCAAAAATTCATTGTTCCAAAACCTCATTTTATTTATAAACTAAATAATATATGTATAAATATGATTTTCTTTAGGATGAACTTTTATTTTTCCGTTTAAAAATATTAATAAAATCAATTCTTTTAGAAATATTGTTTTATAGGACAGTGATAAAAAACACGATAGTTAATTAAGAGATTTGTGGTGAACTTAATAATAAATAAAATAGATTCATACAGTAAATCTTATTTAATATATTGAAATAAATATAATACAAAATCAGATAGTTGTATTAAAAAAGAATGTATGGAAAAAAATACTTTAAAATTTTCAAACCTAAGTGAGATAATCATCAGCTTGAGGATCACCCTTATCTTATAACAATGATGAATTATAATATAAAGTTTTTAAATAAAATCATAAGGATAATAATATCAACTGGTCTCCTACTCAATTAAATTATAAAAAAGTTACAATTTGCAGACATGGATAATAAAATATCCACAAACGACCATACTAATAATATGTACAATAAATAAAATCAATTAAGAATACAAAAAAAATAAAAATAAAAAAAGGCAAGTGCTCGGAACTTGCGTGAAAAGAAAGAAATTGACTTGAAATTCAATTTCGACGGCTCTGCTCTGCTCTCTCGCTCACACTGCTCAGATGCTTCCATCCTTCAATTGATTTCTCCATTTGATTTCTTATTCTTCTTCTTCGTTTGCCCTTTTTTGTTTGAGTGACGAAGAGACCTTTCGTCTTGTTCTTCATTTTACTTCTTTTTGGTTTTGAGATCTCTGAATGTGTGGATATGGCGGAAGCGAGAGGATATAGTTCAATCAATCAATTAGGTTATGTGATTTTTGCGCTTTTTTTTCTTTTTGTCGAGCTTTTTTTGCTTTATCCTCCATGTAGAGAGTTGGAATTCTGGTCGTGGCGAGAAATTCATCTTAATTTTGATAATTTCAGTTTTAGATACCTTTTTTGGTCCATTCGCGATGAAGACAGACTTTGAGTAACATGTCACAGCACTCATAGTCTTTGGAGTTTCAATTTTGTAGATGGAATCAATGAGAATGCTTAATTGTTATGAACATTCGTAGATTAATCGATTCTCAAAATTCTGTTGTTTGAAAAAAGATTCAGCTTAAGCAGAGAATGAATATTCATTTTGGAGAGCAGCTAGTTTTATGTGATTAAGCTTATCATTGCCTGTGATATTGTTCTATTGGGAAATGAAGTAAACCTTGCTATGATTAATTTCATTCATGTTCTTGGTGATAGTTTCAGTGGCTGAGTTGTTAGATCTCTCTGGTGTTTATGGTTTTTCTTGGTTGCAATATCTTCGGAATTCTTCTGATTTACTTATAATCTGATCATTCACTAGCCAAAATTGATTCAGGACATGAGAAGTAACCTTTACCATTAGGGTTTTTAACCTATCCATACCCCTTTAAAAGTTGCTTTCTGTGGCTCAAGATATGCGGATCAGGGTCTTGAATCTGACTTGTTTTTCTGTTCTATGATATGGAGTTGAAATTTGCTTCTAGGTCTGCAGCTAAATATTAAATTTATCTTAAGAATCTTAAAGCTTTCTTGAGAATGAGTGTCGTTGTGTATAATTAATCGTGCTGGTGATATCTTCTAAATGCAATATTTTGATGCACAGATATGAATCAAATACTCTCAGAAGCACGGAATCGATGGCTACGCCCTCCTGAAATCTGTGAAGTTCTTCAAAACTATAAAAGATTTCAAATTTCTACAGAGGCACCCTCTACACCACCAAGTAAGATTTTCAATCCAAGGGCTTATAGTCTTGGTTTAATTTTTACTGAAATTGTAGATTTAGGAGTCCCTAGTTGCGTATGTCAGTAACCATTTCATAGAGTGTCCATGTTTTTTTTCTATATATGGTTTCAATGTCTAGGTGGTCAAAGAACAGCATCCCGTTTCATGTAGCTTATATTTATGTTTTGGGAGACAATCTAAGGACTCACATTGATGTTGATTTTTCAGGTGGATCACTATTTCTGTTTAATCGAAAGGAGCTCAGGTTCTTTAGAAAAGATGGCCACAATTGGAGGAAGAAAAAAGACGGGAAGACTGTGAAAGAAGCTCATGAGAGATTGAAGGTAGCAATTACAAACATTGCTTTTCTTCTTGATTTTTATAGCATAGTACACATATGGGCGAAGACCATTAATTTCTTAGTTATGCCACAACCTATTAGTCTATCTTCTTCTGATGCAACATTTGTTTAATGAGAAGTGGGTAGGCAATATACTGTAAATTTTATTATACTCACTAGGTGATTCACCGATATCCTTGCAGGCAGGGAGCATTGATGTGCTGCACTGCTACTATGCTCATGGGGAAGATAATGAAAATTTTCAGAGACGTAGTTATTGGATGCTTGAGGAGTGAGTTCTGAGCATAATAACTTTGCAGCATTTGCTTATGGATAAATTATCCTGCTAGATATCCCATTTTTAGACTTCTGTTAATGAAAATCTTTGTCTCATGCTCTGCTAGTTAGGAATCTGATGCATAGACGTTTCTTACTGAAGCCAGTTATTGATTGAGTAGTCAATGTTCAATCACAAAACTGCATGTTGCTTTTGTTTCTTAGAACTATTACCTTTGTGTTTTTGTGCTCAGTTTATTGCTGTTGTTTTTTTGGCAATTAACGCAGGGAGCTCTCTCACATAGTTTTTGTCCACTACCTGGAAGTGAAGGTTTGATCTCATCCTACCATTTTCATTTTTTTCCTCTGCCCTAAGGTTTCTTTATCTCGGTGAGTAAATTTTGTAATTTTTTTCAGGGGAGCAGGCTTTCCGCTTCTTCTAACAGGGTCCAGAGGACTGAAGACACTGCTCTGTGTTCTCAAGAAACTGGGGACGCCTTGTCCAATGAATTTGATGGTTATGCTTCTTGCAGCATTAATCAAAATGATCACAGCATTCATTCACAAGCTACTGACACAGTGAGTGTAAGTGATGTTCAGACATCAGATTATGAGGATGCTGAATCAGGTTTTCCCCTTTTCATGCACCTTTTGTTGGTTACATCTGACATAGAGGACATGTTACATTTATCTATTGTCGATGCCTTACTTTTATGCGCTCTTATGCAGCATACAATCACCATGGAAGCTCTAGATTTCACTCACACCGAGATCTACTGCAACCTGGAACTGAAGAAGCCTTTGCAGGATTTGAGCCTTACTATCAGACGTCTCCTTCAGGTAAGTTCTTTGGCCTGATTTCTGCAGTTTTATTTCTGCTAATGTCAACAGAAGTTCTGATAGTTATTGACCGATGCCTGGCACCTACTAACAGCTTCATATTTACTTCGTAACAGCCAGGGGCGTTCATCAGGAAGGATTACTCGCAATTCCTGGAACCAATTCTTCCATTGTGGTTGGCAAAAACATAAATAGTAACTGTGGTGGATTGAGAACTGGATCCAGAAAATCCATTGATTCCCAAACCTGGGAGGAAATTTTGGGGAACTGTGGTTTTGGAATTGAGGCCTTACCTTCTCAAGCTCCATACACCTCAATGGTGCCTAATACTGTCAGAGATGGTATATCTAAACAGGACCATGACGTACTAGATCATATACTCCATAGTTACTCCTTTGCCACACGGGACTTTGCCAGCCAACAGGATGCTATGGAGAAATTCCAGGTATATTCGAATTTTAGAATATTCTATGCAACAGTGAGTGGCAGTGTTATGAATATCATTATGACAGTTTCTTTGTTCACTGCATTGTTGTGGCTTTATCTTCTACCTAGTTCTTTTTTCATGTCATTTTGTAGTTATAATATCTATGTGTGATGAGTATCTGAATTTCTTTATCTTTACAAATGTCTACAGGCTCAAATTTTAAATTCTGATTTTACATCTGTTCATACTTCAAGGATCCATGGACAAGGTTAGCACTGTGATTTGCACGTTTTTTGTTTTCCTCGAAAGACACATTCAAAGGGTCTGTAAATGTCTCTTCTTGAAAGATGACTTTCAAGTTTATGTCCGAAGTGCAGATCTAGAGGCTATAGGTAATCTGGCTGCAAATGGAAAAGCCCTTAACTCATCATCTAAGAAACATCATCTGTTTGATGGTCCACTTGGCGATGAAGGTCTGAAGAAAATGGATAGTTTCAATCGTTGGATGAGCAAAGAACTAGGAGATGCGGATGATCTCGCTGATGCAACTCATTTACGCTCCAGAGCCTACTGGGAAGAAGTTGAAACTGAGGATGGGGCCAACGGTCCCAACTCTCGAAGGGACTTTGATGGATATGTTATGAGTCCTTCCCTTTCGCAGGAACAGCTCTTTAGCATCATTGACTTTTCGCCTAGCTGGACTTACATGGGACATGAAGTGAAGGTATACAATCAAAGAGCTTATCTTGCTAATATTTTATACTTCTGGTTGAGAATCAGAACATACCCCTGTCTACAGCACCTGGTGCCATTGACTTATTCGTCGATTTTACTCCCTTTCGCAATCTGTTTAGGTTCTGGTCACTGGAAGATTCTTAAAGACTCTAGAAGATGCTCAAAATTGCAAGTGGTCTTGCATGTTCGGACAAGTTGAAGTTCCAGCGGAGGTTATAGCTGATGGTGTTCTCCGATGCATTGCTCCCATGCATGAGGCTGCCAGGGTTCCCTTTTACATAACATGTTCAAATAGGTTAGCTTGCAGTGAAGTGCGTGAATTTGAATTTAGGGTTGGTCATACTCAAGCTATGGCAAGAGCAAAAGACGACTCTATTCGCAATTCAATTGATAATCTACAAGCGAGATTTGTCAAACTGTTGTGCTCAAAATCTGTATGTTCAAGTTCCGGTGACAGTGGTTTGTCTCATGTGAACGAGAAGGTTAGTTCACTGCTTGTGGAGAATGCCAATGATTTGGATCAAATGTTAACAGTTAGTAATTCACGGGAAGAACTCTCCCCTGAAAGGATGAAAAACCAACTTCTCGACAAGTTGCTGAAAGAAAAATTGCATTCATGGCTCTTGCAAAAAGCTGCAGAAGGTGGCAAAGGCGCAAGTGTGTTGGATGAAAATGGCCAAGGTGTACTGCATTTTGCAGCTGCTTTAGGTTACGACTGGGCCTTAGAACCAACAATTATTGCTGGTGTAAGTGTCAATTTTCGTGATGTCAACGGATGGACTGCACTTCATTGGGCTGCTTTCTTTGGCAGGTGAGTTACTTGTCTCGCTTTTGGTTCCGCGTTCTAATCATAACTGCAGCATTTATAACAGTAGGAAAAGAAGTTGTAATAACTGCAGTCTTCTTCCTTTATTGGTTTTCAACTAGAAACTGGACTTTTTGAAGAACTAAACGAGAGCTGGTTGTTTGTTGTCTTCAGGGAGCGCACTGTCGGATCCCTCATAGCTCTTCGAGCTGATCCTGGAGCAGTAACTGATCCAACTCCTAATTACCCATCAGGCAGTACACCTGCAGATTTGGCATACGCCAGTGGTCACAAAGGGATTGCGGGTTATCTCTCGGAATCTGCTTTAGAGGCTCATGTTTCTTTGCTAAGTCTAACTGATCAAAAAGGGGATAGTCGAGAAGCATCTCTAGAAAGAACAACTACTAATTCAGTTCCTAACGAATCTAACTCATCGTTCACGGATTCATTGGCAGCTGTTTGTAAGGCAACTCAAGCAGCAGCTCGTATTCATCAGGTTTTTAGGGTACAGTCTTTTCAGAGGAAGCAAATGAAAGAGTTTGGTGATAAAAAGTTTGGAATGTCTGATGAACAAGCTCTTTCATTAGTTACGGTTAAGACACATAAGGCAGGACGATATAGCGATGATTCGGTCCATGCTGCTGCTATTCGGATTCAAAACAAGTTCCGCAGCTACAAGGGTAGAAAAGAATACTTGATAACTAGACAGAGGATAATTAAAATTCAGGTATGTGAATAATAGCCCTATCTGTTTTCTCACTTCTTTCTAATGCTTCAACTGGTCATGGCTATAAAGGGTAGTTAGTAAAATAAGGAGATTTACTTAAACTTAGGGTAATTAAAGTCAATTCTTAATCAATCAATAACAAAGTCCTTTAATGGCAGGCTCACGTGAGAGGCTATCAGGTCAGAAAAAACTATAGAAAGATAACTTGGTCTGTGGGTATACTGGAGAAGGTTATCTTGAGATGGAGAAGGAAAGGATCTGGTCTGAGGGGGTTCAAGTCAGAAGCATTAACTGATAGAATGCAAGACGAATGTGAAAACGTGTATGATGATGATGATGATGATGATGATTTTTTCAAAAAGGGTAGAAAGCAAACCGAGGAACGGTTGCATAAGGCTCTTGCCAGAGTTAAGTCAATGGTTCAATATCCCGAAGCCAGAGATCAATACCGGAGGCTACTGAATGTTGTCAATGAAATCCAAGAAAGCAAGGTAACTTACCACATCTAATTGAATTATCGATTTAACATAGGACTTGATTGGTGGAAACGCAGTGCTTGCGCTTGCGTTTGGCAGCGTTTCTGTCAGCGATTGGTGGCGTCTTGTTTCATTTTGTCTGAATGGTGGAATTGCTGCGTTTGCGGGCGACTGCGACTAGAAGCGAATGGTAAAAAACTGTTGCGATTGCGTTTTGAACAAAATTACCAAAATAGACAATTATTAAAAAAAGAATTTATTAAAAAAACTTTAGTATATATTTTTTAATTATAATTTTTAAATATTTGAAATAAATTAAAAAAATATTTAAATATACAATACATATACATATATATTTGTATATATATATTTTTACTATTAATATAAATTATAATAGAAAGAGAGAAGAGATAAGAGAAAGATACGAGGGTATTTTGGTAATTTTATTCAAAACGCACAAAAACGCAAACGTAACGCAACATAATTCTGGATTTTTAAATTCCGCGTTTTGCGGCGTTTACGGGCGACTGCGACTCCACCAGTCGATCTTAATGTCGCCCGGAGTCGCCAGAAAACGCAGTCGCCGTGTTTGCGTTTGGCTGCGATTCCACCAGTCGGGCCTGTAATCGTAGAGGGAAATGCTTATAGCTTCGAGGACCGTCGTAGAAATACCTTAACTTACAAATGCTTTTAAAGACAAACCTTCTTCTTGGTTAAGAGTTTTTACTCAAACTTCTTTTCGGATTTATAGGTGGAGAAGGCAATTGGTATCTCAGAAGAAACGAATTACAATGTTGATGACTTGATAGATCTTGATGCTTTGTTTGATGATGATACATTGATGTCCTTCGCGTTCTAAAGATCATTTGACCATCTTTCCATTTCCATGGAGTTAGTCGATGAATGTAGATAGATACTTCACCATACCTTATCCAATCTGTATTCACATTTACCCTTAGATTTGTAGATTCTTTTTATTCTGTAAGCATGTTCATTGTTGTAACTTTTATTAAACACTTTGAATTGAATCATAACAAAATAAGAAACTACATCTTGGAAATTAGAAGGTCGGATGAATTTCAATTTGTTAATACATCCTTCAAACAAAAATATCAAATATAATTTCGCAGAATATTCATACAATCTCAGAAAATATAGTCGTAATTCAACAAGATATAGTGAATATCTCAGATAATATCTTTAGAATATGATGTACAATTTCTCGTATTAATCACACGGATTACATTTGTTAATACATCTTTCAAATTGGAACGTGCAATATAATTTCGCAGAATATTTGAACAAGGCATAGATATAGTGAATATCTCTAGAAAATATCTTTAGAATATGATGTACAATTTCTCGTATTAATCACACGGATTATATTTGTTAATATATCCTTCAAATTGGAACGTGTAAATCATGATGCCTAATTTTGAAAAAAAAAAACTTCAATAATTCAGCGATTTACAACCAAAATGAATTTATTGATAGATTTTTATCTCCATCAATTGGAACAATATCCGAAGCTTTGTAGTTCTTCGAACTCAAGGATACGACAGTAACTATCAAAACACGAAAGCTCATGGCCAGCAGACTTTTGTCAAGGAAACAATTGGTGAGTTTTTACGTTGTCTTTATTTGACTAACTAAAAAATATTCTCGTATCAATCACATTGATATATTCTCGTATCAATCATATGGATTATAATATATGGTAATAAATGAAAACCAATGCATTACAACTGAAAATCTGTTTACTTGCTTCGATTTTTACCGTGGGTAAAAGACCGTTTGAACCATTCACTGTACATGGCTTCCAAAGTGTACGACTTAACATTCTTTTGTTGTCTTCAATAAGTGAGATAATGAAGAAACATAATATTACTCATTTCAACTCACCAAATAAATGGTGAGTGACAGAATGAAAGGCTGATAAGTTTCAGTCAAATGGTAAAACATAGAAGTTAAAATTTAGAGGACCTCTTTTTCAGCTCCATGTTTAACTTTTACTTTGCTTCAAGGCTCTCATAAAACAAGATGTATCCATGATCAGTATTGCTCGAATATTCCTGTGACGATCCGAAGAACGTCTGGACAGCAGATTCTTCAATCATTTCAACGTTTTCGTCGTCAAAGAATAGCCAGTGGTTATGGCTTTTTACAAGGCTGACATAGTGGCCGTGGTTTGGTCCGCTTCCAACGTGAACCACCACTGCAAAGAGAGAGTACTCTCTATCCGCGTAGTCCTCCACCGTGTTGCTGAGTTTCAGTTCTAACGGGAAGACTACACGATATGATAACTTCTTGTAACGACCCAACTGTTCAATGTATTTGAATCGTTTCAAATGGATGACTAAGATGTGTGGTGGCTTCTTGATCTTCATTCTCTTTTGTGCTTCTTGTAAACTGTAAATGAAATGGTAAATTTTGGTCACTACTTTGTTAAAAAGAGACAGTAGACGAGAATTTTGGCGGGTGAAACATCGTATGGCAAATAGACGGGTCATACTAACCATTCTATCTAATCCCCGCAAAGGGTTTAAGCCGATGTATGAAGATGGGTCAAGTCAAACTCTATAATGTATGCATATTTTGAAGTAAATATAAGAGAGCCGTAACAATTACAATCAAACAGCCTTTACCTGCAGCATTTGTCACAGAAAAATTTGTCCTCGGCATGAAGAGTCTCTGTAGAACTGAAGTTTTTCAAACAGCTAGTTATCGAACTGTTCTGCTCAATATCAAGGCTTAAGTCAAGGAAAGTCTCATCCCTTGCTGTCACCGTCTCACAACGCAAACACCTTGTCTCGTTTGTAAGAATCCCCTAATTTAATCATCAATGTATCGATATTACTGAAAAACAATGACATATAACGTCCGATTTCTTCATTCTAAGAATGATTTTATTGATGCTTACTCTAGCTAGAGGTCTATGACTGAACGAAGGACGATACAGTACTAAAAGAAGAACGCTATAGTACTAATCAACGCTTAGAAATAAAGGCAGAAAACTTAATAAACACAACTCACCTGAAAAATCTTGTGTACCCACGTAACTATAGGTTCTTTTTGACCACCGTTTGACTGCAACGCTTTTGCTCCATTCGTGATCTTTTCAGGAGACGTCGAGTTTTCGTGACCCGTGTTTGTAGCTTGTGCTGCTTTCTCTAATATGTCAACCAGCTCATTGAGCAAATAATTCAGGAACTCGTGGGCATCCTTCAATCGAAATAAGAATACATTTTCTTCAAACACGATCCATATATATATATATATATAGATATTGTTAAATTAAACTCAATGTACCTGATGCATATAACTCCGGAACAGCTCATTTTGTTTCTTCAATCTCTGTACAAAGCGCTTTGGAGCAATAACTCCTGTTTTCTTTTTCTGGGAACTTATCTATGAAAAGAGGATCCAAAAAATGATTGCCAAACACCCATCTAAGGATAATAATAATGAAATAAATATGCGAATAAGATCTCGATACCAACAATTTTACATTTGAAATGTTGCATTAGTAAAAACCTACACTTTAACAAACAGAATCTATCTTTTCTTCCTCTTAGCACAGATGATAGTTAAGAACTAATAGAAAGAAATGAAACTGGAGAATAGAATCATCACCTGTGAAAATAAATCTGCCAAGCAGGACAAGAAATTCTCTTCAGCATCAGCAATGCTTTTGTTATTTGCATAGTATTCAAGTAATTGTTTACGAAAGGGAACACAAAAATAGAGGGCCTGCACAAGGGAACAACTCAAATATGAACTATTTCTCGAGATCATTGGATGATGATGATGATAATGATGATGATGATGATGATGAATTTAATCAACAAACAGCTTTCATTCAACCCTAGAAACTTATCCATCCACTTGGTGCAGAAAGAGATCCACTCGAGATCATTGGATGATGATGATGATAATGATGATGATGAGGATGATGATGATGATGATGATGAATTTAATCAACAAACAGCTTTCATTCAACCCTAGAAACTTATCCATCCACTTGGTGCAGAAAGAGATCTAAGATATGCCATAACCTACCCATAATATTTAACCATTACAAATTCGAAACCTAATCAAACATGGCCAATAACAAAACAAGCAGCAAATCATCAGAACAAGAGTCGCCTACATCAAAAAGGAGAGAAACAAGACCTGCAAAACACTGTTACAGTAGCAAGTGTTGCCAAAATTTTCGAATCCGAAGTAGCGTTCTCCTTCAGGGAACTGGTCGCCGAGAGCTTTCTCGAGCTTGGAGCCCGCGGCGCCCATCAGCTTTAGAGTCGCCTTCCGCAGCACCGTTTTGGATCCCGACTCGTCCAAATCGACTCAGATTCTCTCAGTAAGGAGTATCCCCGCGTCGCTAGTAGCTCGAATCGGCCGTGATTTGATCGGAGAATCGAAGATGTCAATGGCGTCGAAGAGCAGAGGATTATCAGTCAAAGTTGAATATTTTTTTCTTCTTCCAAAAGAAAAGAAAAGGAAGATGCCGGAAACAGAGAGAGGCTGACATTTTTCTTCTATGTTACATGATAAAATAAATAAATTAATTAAGACTAGAAAAAATGAGGTTTTTTCGGGTATAATTATCTAATAAATTAATTGCAATATTTAATGGAAAATTAATTTATTGTTACTATATGGTTTTATTGGACATCATAAAATATAAACAAACTCTATCTATTTGCTAAAAAAATCTAGAATTAGTTTTTATTTTTGAGTCCCAACCAATGTTTGCACCAACAAATATATATGACTCATACTAGAAGAAATCTATAAATTAATTTTATAATTACTGCTTAGTTTTGAATATATATATATATATATATAAAATATTATGAACAAAAGAGAAACTGAAAAAATAACTTTCATAAAATCGGTTAAAAAATATATAGAATTTTTCTTTCTCTAATAAAATACAAACTTTTTAAATTATTTAGATAAGGAAACTTTTAAAAAATTAAGCAAAATACATACGGATATATAAAAGAAGAAATACTGATTGTTAGCTAATTTTCTAAATTCAATTAACTTTGTTTTTAACCATATAAAATTCGAGAAAAAATAATATAAAATAATATATTATCGTTTATCAAAACGACGTTGTTTGGATCATAGTTGAATTTAGAACTCGTTTTTAGATAGTATTTTCAATCAGACGTCGTTGAGGTCACTAATGCGAACGCAAATGGGAAACGACGTTCCGAGCCCAAACGGGTTCGCGAACAATAACTTGGACCCTACATTGCATAAGAAGCATCGAAAATTGCTCGAACGCCTCTCCACTCGTCATCAAGCTCGAAATTTGAGTCCTCGAACTCGTCATCTTTCTACTCTTCCTCGGTCAGGTCCACCGCCTCCTTCCTCTCCCGATTATTGGCTTCCAAGCGATCTTTTGAGTCACGACTCGTCTCCTCCTCAACTGATTCATTAAAGGTAAATCGAATCTCTTCGACATCTCTTTCGCGATTGTTGATCTCGAAAAGCTTTGAAATTTTCTCACATAAACTTTAACTAAATTTTAATCACAACTAACATTTTTATGATAATAATATAAATTCCAAAATACACTTCATTGTTTTTAAATTTTTTTATGATTTAATTGGTCGATAATAAAATATTTTGATCAATTCACATATTATTATTTTATCATTTATTAATATTTTCACACATTATACATATTTATACCCACGTTGTATATATTTGTGTACACCTACAATAATAATAATAATAATATAATAATAATAATAGAAAATTATATTATTATTCTAATATTATTATTTATATAGATTTTATTAATATTGATTATTACTATTAGATATGAAATTATATTAATATCCATTATTATTATTATTATTATTATAATATTCTCGTTGTTTTTGTGATTGTTTTTATTAGTTTTTTTATTATTATCATTAGATATTATTAATATTATTAATTATCATTGGTATTATAATATTTTATTAATATTAATTATAATTATTGTTATTATAATTGATATTAATAATTTATTTTGTATAATAAAATGTATTACATTATATAAAGTGTTATATAAAGTGCTAATAATAATAATAATAATAATAATAATAATATGTTGTAATTTTGTACATACATTCTATCAAATTTTGTTTATATTTAAACTGTATCAAATTTTGTTTGTACACACGTTATACCAACATGTTTTATCAAATTTTATTTGTATCCATGCACCAAATTTTGTTTGCGCACACGCTGTACCAATTTATTTTGTATAGATGTCGTACCAAATTTTGTTATACATATTATACCAACGAGATATACACATACAACAGCCAATAATAGTAAAAATTATAATTGAAATTATTATTATACCAACGAGATATACACATACAACAGCCAATAATAGTAAAAATTATAATTGTAAATTATTATTATTATTATTATTATTATTAAGTCAATTTTTATATACAGAACAAGAACAATTAATAATAATAATAATAATATTTTTATTATAATATATTAATATTATTATTCATATTAGATTTATTAATATTGATTATTATTATTATTATTAGATATTAAATTATAGAAAATATAGCATAAAAATATCTAACTATTTTAGCCTATAAAACATGAGTTATTATCTTCAATCTAAAAAAGTCCAAATTTATTGTTTTTTGCCTTAAAAACACTAACTTTTTAATTTTTGTCTATAAAACACAAATTATGACTTTTAACCTAAAAATTTTGAATTTTAAAGTTTTGTCTAAAAAAACACAAACTTATCAAATGAATCATATCCATACATAAAAACTAACTCTTGGTAAACTTTCTATAGTATTTATGATGTAGAATTATTTTTCAATAGAGTTTCAACCGGTTTCAAAATAAAATCCGAATTTCACCCGATTTCAACCCAAAATCCAAATTCAACAAAAACCCGAATTTCAACCTAATTTTCATCGAAAATTGGAATTCCACCCAATTTTAAAAAGAATTTCAGTCCAATTTCAATTTTAGTATAAGAAATCCAAATTCAAACCAATTTCAGTCGGAAATTTGAATTCAACCCAATTTGAACCTGATCTCAACCGAAAATTAGAGTTTTCACCCCATTTCAACAAGAATTTCAACCTAATTTCAAGCCAAAATCTGAATTCAACCCAATTTCAACTGAAAATTCAAATTCCACCAAATTTTAGTAAGTATTTCAATAACATTTCAACCCGAAATCCAAATTCAATCGGATTTTCGGTTGAAATCGGGTTAAAATTAGGTTAATTCAAGTTCGAGTTGAAATTGATTCGAATTTGGATTTGAAATGCTTAGTTGAAATTGATTCGAATTTGGATTTTTTGTTGAAATGCTTACTAAAATTGGATGGAATTCAGATATTCGGTTGAAATTGGATTTTGAGTTGAAATTGGGTTGAAATTCTCGTTCAAATTGGGTGAAATTTGGATTTTCGGTTTCAATCTTTTTGAAATTGAGTTGAATTCAGATTTCGAGTAGAAATTTGTTCAAATTTGGATTTTTTAATTCGGATTCGGATTGAAATCGGGTTGAAAGTGGATTTACCAAGAGTTAGTGTTTGTGTATGGATATGATTAATTTGATTAATTTGTATTTTTCTAGACAAATTCAAAGAGTTAAAATATGATTTAGTGTTTGTGTTTGTGTATGGATATGATTAATATAATAAGTTTGTGTTTTTTAGACAAAATTTAAAAATTCAAAATTTTTAGGTTCAAAGTAATAATTTGTGTTTTATAGGCAAAAATTAAAAAGTTAAGTATTTTCTACACTATATTCCTAAAGTTAGTCTTTTTAAGGAAAAAAAATAAGTTTAGACTTTTTTAGGTTAAAGATAATAATTCATGTTTTATAGGCTAAAATAAAATAGTTTGATATTTTTATACTATATTCCCTAAATTATATTAGTATCTATTATTATTATTGTTATTAATTTTAATTATTATTATTGTTGTTATTGGTTTTTTATTATTAGATATTATTAGTATTATTAACTATTATTGTTAGCATATTTTACTAAAATTGGTTATTATTGTTGTTGTTAATATTATAGGTTATATCATAATTTGTATTTACGTTTGTACAAAAGTGTTATATTCATGTTGTTGTTATTATTATAAAAAGTATTATTACTATTATTATTATTATTATCATTATTATTATTATTATACCAAACATTGTCCCTAAAAAATAATATATATATATATATATGATTAGGCTAATTAAGAAAAAGAAGAAAAACTGAAGAGAAGGCATGCCACATAGAGAATGAGAAGGGAGAAGAAGACGAACAAAAAAGAAAAAGAAGAGTAAAAAGAGATAGGAGGAGAAATTGAAGAAATATCCATCAACTTTTCGTCTTGTTTTTTGTGGGTGAATTCTAATCGAGATTATGATAAATATCTAAACATTTTTTAGTGATTATTTCTTCAGATTCAAGATTTATATTGTGGATATTGATTAATTGAATGGATCTATAATAGGAGAAAATTCGATTCGTGTTGTTGTTGATAACATGTCATTAATCGTCAAATTATCGTGGAATATTAAGGTCGTGATCTTTTCCCATCAAAATTTGGTTTTGTGGTTAATTATGGAGAAATTCTTACATTTACATTGAAGTATGATTACAGTAGAAATTTTAGGAAATTCATAATAAGGAATTGAGATGATATAAGTGAAGAGTGGATCCAAGACTAAAATCATCGAATGATGATTGATGGCATATTTATGAGTTGGTTTGGTGAAATTAAAGTGGTTGAATATGATTAAGAGAATTGACGTTCGACCAGGGGTCGAGATCAGAAACGTGGATATTCTGGTTTAGTGATAGAGTTGAGTGAGCATCTTGTCTAGTGTGCTCGATCAAGTGATTTCTCACTCGAGCCTTCGAAAGAAACTGTGTGTGAGCGCGTCGATGAGAGTTTTTACGTGAAGAGTATCGGGTCGACGATGTTAGTATTACGACACTTGGAACAGGACCGACAGCGTACCGTGCTGGGGTTATGGTAACTTTTCGAGCGACGAAGATCTGTACTTAATCGGATCAGTGGATTTGTCAGCGTCGTTTCGTGTTGGAGTTGTGGTAACCTTTAAAGTGAATATAATGTCTGTAGTGTACTGATGGCTGTGGTACATTGTGACCTTGTGAGATCTTCAGTGTTCTGGGGTCCTCACGACTTTGCGATTGTATGCACGAGTTAGAGTTGTATGAGCTCTGTGAGTTATGATCCATTGTGGTACTAGTCTTAGACTTAGGATACTCAGTCGAGTTGGGTATAGCGTGTCAGTGAGAGTTTTTACGTGCGGAGTATCGAATCAACGATTTTAGTATTGCGATATTTGGATCAGAGCCAGTGTCGTACCGTGTTAGGGTTGTGGTAACATTTCGAGCGACAGAGCATTGTATTGTACTGATGGTTGGAGTACGTTGTGACCTTGCGAGATCTTCAGTGTGTTGGGATCCTCTGGACTTTGCGAGCATATGTCCGAACTAGAGTCGTGTGACTCTGTGAATTATGATCCGGTGTGGTACTAGTCTTAGAATGTGGATACTTAGTTGGGTTGGATAGAGTTATTTATGTGTTTATAGTGTGGAAAATGTTTATATTACACATTCGAGAGTGAGAGAATATGTGGCACAGAGTGCGTGCATGTATTGATCTCACTGAATACGTCTTCGTACTCACTCTTTTGTGGGCTGTTGTGGATTGACAAGTTATAACGAGGAAGAAGATTAAAGAGGTTGAACAACAATATCATATGTTATAACAAATTGATAGGAGATGCATGCATGATGTCTCGATAAACTTTATTATATATTTTGTATTTATTTTTATTATGATTTTACATGTTTTCATTCATTATATGGTTCGAAATATTTTAAATTTGAAATAAAAATATTTATTTTATTTTGTAATTGTAATTAAGCGATGACACCACCTCTTGGAAGTGATGGTAGACACTCCTAGTCTCGAGGTTATTCCGCGACGGGATGTTACAATTTGTATATATGCTGTATACTTTTGTGTATATTATTATTATTGTTATTATTATTATTATTTAAGCTTTATATAAACTTTCTTTATTATTATTATTTTTTATGTTAGATTTTATTGACGTTCAATTATTATTATTAAATATTAAATTATATTAATATTTATTATTATTATTATCATTATTATTAATATAAGATATTATTAATATTATTGATATTGTTATATTTTAATAATATTAAATATTATTAACATTTTAATTAATAATTTAGGTGTATTACCTTGTATAAAAGTGCTCTTATTATTATTATTATTATTATTATTATTATTATTATTATTATTATTATTATTATTATTATTATTATTATTATTATTATTATTATTATTATTATTATTATTATTATTATTATTATTATTATTATTATTATTATTATTATTATTATTATTATTATTATTATTATTATTATTATTATTATTATTATTATTATTATTTTAGATTGTACCTTTGTACATACGTTGTAATAAATTTTGTTTGTTTATACGTTTGTACCAATACGTTGTAATAAATTTTGTTTGTACATATTATATTAAATTTAGTTTGTTTTCACGCAGTATCAATAACAACCAATAATAATAATAATAATAATAATAATAATAATAATAAATTATAATAATTTTTATTATTAAATTATAATAATTATTATTGTTAGTAATAATAATATTAAATAAATAAGATTTTGTATCATGTGTTTAAGATATTATTTTTTTAATATTGAACCAATTTGTTTCCACCTCTGTTAAAAACCAATTGGTTTGTTTTAGTTTAAATAAACCAAATCCATTTTGAAAATACAAATTCTTGATTAAGTGGTCAGATAAATATATTATTGATACGTGACATTATCGAATTTGTCTCCATCATTCAACACAATACTGAACAACAGCTAAGATACTCACTACAAAAACATTACAATTTCCAAACAGAATTTGCAGATTGAACAAACCGTCCCTAAATTTTCGGACGGATTAAAGACGAAAAAATAAATTCGAATAAAAAACCCTATTTACTTGTGAGAATCTATGAGGATGAAAAATTGTGATAGCAAAATCACAAATCATGGGAAATAAAATACACTCATCATTTCCAGTGCCCTCCTCCCTTCGGTCTTCATTTCCAGTGCCCTCCTCCCTTCAATCTTCGTCTTCCATAATGCCCGTTCGTGCGTCCTCATCATCCAGAAGGTAAAAATTGGTATTAGGAAAACATTGTACACTTATGTTCGGTATTATTAGCCTATTAGAAGAAAAAAATTGTACACATCTGTTCGATATTAGGAGAAAAATTGTACCCTTTAGTAAAATTAGGATTTGATGATATGTGTATACACTTTTGTTCGGTAGAGTAGATTAGTATTAAGAAAAAAAATTGGTTGATTTTTGAATTTGATTAGTATTAGTAAAAAAATGGCTTGACGTTGAATATCCAAAATTAGGATTTGATGATATTTTTATTGCATATTTCAAATGGACGAAAATTTTCATCATGTTGAGCAAACGGTAGATGATCATGCTGAAAAACGGTAGAAGATCATGACAATGACGACGATCAACCCACTTCTCAAGTAAGTGGTTTCAATAAAAGAAAAAGGTCTGATGTTTGGGTACATTTGATTAGGATAAATGTTATTCAAGCCAAATGCAAATATTGCGATAAAGTGTTATCCGCATTATCAAGTAGGGGTACATAACGTCATGTGGATAATTGCAAGTGCAAACCTAGGACCAACAATCCATTGGAAATGTTGATTGATCATGATGGGAAGTTGAGGGCAAAGAAACTAGATTAACTTATTTGGAGAGAAAAACATGCTAGGTGTATAATTGCTCATGAGCTTCCATTCTCATTAATTGAGTACCCGATGTTAGAGAGTTGGTTCATTATCTAAACCCGGATGCGAAATTCATATATAGAAATACTTTATTGCCTGATTGTTTGTAATGTTATGAGCGTGAGAAACAGTTGCTGGAGACTGAATTAGGAATGGTTCATAGTAGAATTTGTTTAACTACGGATCTTTGGACTGTAATCAGCCATGAGGATACATAAGTGTAACAACACATTATGTTGATAAAAAATGGAATTTTGCTAGCAAGATATTATCTTTCACGACTCTACCTCCTCCGCATACTGGATTAGAAATATCGAACGAGATAATCGCTTGTTTGAAGAATTGGAATATTGAAGATAAAGTGTTTTTTTATTATCGTAGATAATGCTACAACTAATGATAGTTTGATGTCCATCTTAAAACATCGCATGCAACCACAAAATTTGTTGATGTGCAAGGGAGAATACTTTCATATAAGATGTAGTGCACATATATTGAATCTTATTGTGAAAAGTGGATTAAAAGTGATTGAAGGTGCATTGCAAAAGATTACAGAAAGTGTGAAATATTTAAAAGGATCTGAGTTGAGGTTGAGGATCTTTAAGGAATGTGCAGAACAACATGGAATTGAAATTGGGGTTTTTTTATCTATGGATGTTAGCACTCGTTGAAATTCAACTCATGTTATGCTTTATAGTGCTCTGAAGTATTGAAATGTTTTTGCTAGTCTTGCGTTGATTGATAAAAATTATAAGTGGTGTCCAACGAATGAAGAATGAAATAAAGGGAAGAAAATACGAGATTTTTTAAAACCGTTTATGGACATTACTACTCTGATTTTGGGATTAAATTGAAATGCTTATGAGAAAGTATAGGGAGAATGAAGATAAAGTCTTAAAGAAGATGTCTGAAAATATGCAAGCCAAATTTGATAAATATTGGGACAATTATAGTACGATTCTCTCAATGACAGTTGTTCTCAATCCGAGAATGAAAATGCAATTACTGAAATATTGCTACGACGCCCTTGATGAGAACGCAAGTCAGATAAAAATTGATGAAGTTTGAAACAAGATGTTTTCACTTTATGAGGAATACAAAACCAAATTTGGAGTTCCTACATCTTCAACATTCTCTCAAGACAACAACAAGAAAACGACCAAAAGTCATAGTTCGAGTTATTTTGATGTAAGTTATTTCTTTTATATTTATGGTTTAATATTTGGTTTCTTTATATAATTTTTTATTATTTGTATTTATAGGATATTGCTGATTTGGACGATAAAGTACCTTCTTCAGATGATGGACTAGGATCAGGTTTGGATAGATATCTAAGAGATCCCAAGATACATGTGCAACGAAATTTTGATTTGGATGTCTTGCATTTTTGGAAGTCCGAGATTTATGGTAAAGAACTATAGTTAATGGCGTCCGATATTTTAAGCATTCCTATTACCACGGTTTCTTATGAGTGTTCATTTAGTGCTCGTTCTCGGATGCTCAACAAATATCGAAGCCGCTTGTTGGCTTCTAATGTTCAGGCGTTAATTTGTGCTCGGTCATGGTTATTTGGTTATTCCGAAGTTGGTAAGTATCTACTTATTATTTGATTTTCATATCGTTTATTATTTGATTTTCATATCATTTATTAATTATTTTGTTAAACAATTATAAGTACTACTAACTTGACTGCTTCTAGCGTTACCACGACAATAACTACAACGGAGGAAGATATGTAAGTGCATATGTTTGAATGTTGAAGTTTCGGTTTGAAAATTTGATGTTTCTTTCGATTGTGTATTATTTTTATTTTTTGTTAGTTTGACAATTTAAGGATTTCATAGTGTTTTTAATATATTTCGGAGTACTTTAATTCATGAAAAGACATTTTAGAGACGGATTTTACGTTAGCTCGTGGACTGTCCGTAGTCCACCGAACCGGGCCATGCCGCGGGCCACATATTTTCGGCCCGTTTGATTTCGAGACGGGCCGAGCTCGAACCCGAATGAACCGGGCCAAAACGGGTTTGGGTCGGGTTCGAGCTAGACCGACCCGATTTACACTCCTAAACACGACCTTGTAGATCTTGAAGACCTATTTAGTACATTATAACAAAGTCGTGGCGGTTTTTGTGCAGGTTTAAATTACGACAAGTGGGGATTAACATGAATGTTTTCCGAGAAAAAAATAACACGAAAAAGACCATATCATGACCATCCAAAACTTACGTATAGATCGAAAACATCACAAAGAGGTCATCAATTGCACCCCCACATTTGATTTGAATTAGACCAAAACAATAGAAGATTTTAATTTAGATATTTATAAATTATGATTATATTATATGTCCTTAAATTTATTTAATATGCATTGGGAAAATTACTTGGATATAAAAGTCTAACAATGAAGGAGAGACAAAAGGAGGTCACGGGGTGACATACGACTTTTCCCCACTCTTCCATTTCGATCCACCCGTGAGTTTTTCTGTCCTTTCTTTCACTTTGTATATTTTATTTGTGTAAATAAATATAATAAAATTGTGTTTTACGAATTTACTTTTAGTGAAAAAAAAGGTTTAATGAAATGAAATATGAGATAAAATATTACAGCTGGAGAATTAAATTAGCCTTTCTTTAGTGGATTGGACATTGCAATTTGGACAATGAATTTTGTATGGTTGGTGGGTGTCTCCAATTTTTTTTCCATATATTTTTTGTCTATTATAATCTTACATTTAGTTTTTATATGTAAATGATTTTAATGATTTGAATTTAAAATTGTATATATGGAATTCTTACGGTCATAAAATATTTTACTCATTTAACATTCTCGTATATATATTCCACTTATCCCTTGAGAACGCATAATTGTTAATTTTCGTTAGATTGGATCATGTTATCTAATATTTCAATATTTGTAATGTTTAACTTAAATAGATTCTCAATTAAATATGGATATTAATTTAATTCAACTAATGAATCTAATAAAAATATAGTAATAATATCTTCATAGGAGGAGGACAAGGATGTGAAAAAAGAGGGAAGAGTAAGGGCATTTAGGAAAGAAAAAAAAGAGGCGAGGAATCAGGATTCGTCGTTATCTATTATGTCGCCATCAGAGAGGTTTCACAGGCGAATCGCGCCGGGCCCCGGAGCTTCTGTTGTGTAAATCTCTCTCTCTCTCTCTCTCTCTCGTCGTCTTCTTCTTCTTCTCCTTCCGTTCATCTTCTCTCTCTGAATCTGCCGTTACGCCGAGCTTTATACCTACTCCACATGCATTGTACATAGACTTCAAGCTTCGTCTTCTCTCTCTCTCTCTGCATCTTCGTCTCGATTGTCTCTCCACAATGGCTTCTACTGATGCTTCATTCGAAGAGGTTTGTGTTTTTTTTTTCATTTTTTTCTGTGTAAGTTTCTTCAAATGGTGGTTTCTGCTTTGCTTTCTTGGGGTGAATTAGGGTAGTTTCGTTTTGAGGAAGTGAAGGTTCGATTTGAGGTGTTTTCGAACTAATCTGGACTCTATGATCGTGATTGTTCTTTTGTGTAATTGGTTCGTCAATCATGGTTGTGGATTTCGAATCTTATCTCAAGAAGATGTGGGGGAAAGTGTGGGGAATCAAAGGAGAAAATAAACTTTTGTATTTTCAGATTCGATTCTCGAAGCTTTTCTTTGATCCTGTGTTCCAGCATTTGCCTATTCCTTTCTTCAAAAGAAGGAAAATGAAGAAATTACTGGCTAAATTTTCATGATCTTTACCAATGTGTATGGATCAAAGAAGATAAAAAGAGATGATATCATCCATTCCCTTTTGTTCTACCACGTTTTTATACTTGAATTGGTGAATATGAGAATGGGAATTTACAAATTTGAAATCGTGTTAGTAAAATTGTAATCATTTAGCTGTATTTTCAGTGGTGTCAACTGTGATTGATTCTGATTGATGACATTGACTTGTGGTCTTTTACAGGGGAAACAGAAATCTTTAGGTATTATGGATGGGAATGGAAATTTACCTGTCAAGTATCCAAGCTTTAAACTTGCTAAATCAAGCTTCAATGATGGTGGCAAACATTGTGCATTAGGTAAACTGGGTTTTCTGAGTAGAATTCGATATATCTTCGAATGTGTAAACATATTGATGACCTTCCTTTTTCCAATTCAGATGTCTTCCCTCTTCTTGTCAAAGATGCTGCTTTCCCTGTGGAACAAGCGTGTGTAGTCGACAACACACTAGTGAGTTCTTTTGATTCTTGAATCTTATCTAATCCTCTTTGGTCAAGAACCCTTTTTCTCTGTGTTGGAAAATCCTGAGATTTTTCTAAGATTTATGGCTAGAATATTGAGGCATGCCCATCTCATCTGCTTGCATAAGAACTTTCAGACTTCTGTTAAATTTTTCACGGGAGCAAGATGTAGGGTTGATTAAGGTGCGGAAACGTGTTCTTATCAACCCGATTATAGATCTAGTCATGTTTAACGATTAGTTTTTTGGGGTTTCAATATCGAACAAAATTAGAAACGATTTCGTAGTACCTTTCGTGTTGAACGTGTGATTGTTGGATGTGGTAGACTTGATAGCGCAAGCCCTCTACGCGTATCCACGTCGAGATCGGATCTGCTTTGATGCGGAATTCGGGAAAAACGAAAACTGTTTTTCGTTCTTCGTTTTCTTTTCTTTCTAACGGTTACTAGGGTTTTGATTTTCGGATTCTGAATTCTAATAACGAAAACTCATTTTTCGTTTATTTATAATTATTAACTTTTAATAATTACGATTTAAACCCAAACTATTGAAAATATTACATAAATGACTTAATACTTTCATAAGAATATTAATTAGATAATTTCAACCCCTGGAATTTCACGCGTGTTGCGTTCCATGGTAATCAATTGGCATCCATGTACAAGAAGTTCTCATATGCTAAGTCCTCCAAACTCTTTGGTTTTACAGGACCAAAATGTGTGTACTATCTCGATCTTACCTGAGGAAGGCACAACAAGTCCGCAATGTGCTTCGCAGTTTACTCTTTTGAGCTTCATAAAGGCTCTCCTTCCGTCTAAAAATCAAATGTTTCTTGATGCACAGCTGAATTGTCAGAAAACTCAGAACTGCATCAATGTGCTGCTGGGAGGTGCGGATTCATATCAGTCAAACGTTTTAGATATAAATGTTGACAAGGGAAGAAGTGCTGAAACAGTGATATCCCATGATGAACTCGTGGGAAGTGTGAAATCTGAAAGTGTAGTAAGCTCCAGTTCTTTGACCTCTCTATCTCTTTACATATATTACATGCCATCTCTCTCTCTATCTCTACATATATATATATATATATATATCTTTACATATGTTCTAGTTTTCTGTCTAAAGCGATAATTCTGCCCCACAGCATACGCAAAAGGTATTGCAGAGACAAGCAAGCTTGAGTACAGGTAAATTATTACATTCTTGTCTTTCGAGTCAACCATTCATAGTCCTTAAAAGCAGTATCTGCTCAGGTTAAACAGTTTCATTGTATATAGTTATGTCTGCTTATTATCTTCGTGGTTTTGGATTGTATCATCGCTGCTTTCATTGCATTGAGGTTAGCCGAGCCATGTTCATCTGAATCTTGATAAAAGTCTTTGCAGATAAAGCAATCCTCGAAAGATGCCATGACGCCCCAACCAACAGATGGAGAAAATACAAACGCGCTGCCTCATTTGATTCAAGGAAAATAGTCATCTTATTCTCCATTTTGTAAGTCACTAGCAAAATCTCATAATTTACAATCAATTCATTTAATATTTCCCTTTTTAGAAGACAAATTAGCACATTGATTTTCAGTATTAGATGATACCATCTTTCATTTTTCATCCCAACACTTAGCAATGACACACCCTCTTATACCTATTATACCCTAAAATTCTACTTTGCTCTTCCCTTTTTTTTCTTTCTGGCAATTGATGTACACAACTATATATCATATAGTTTTAGCTATTTATGGAAACTCAATGGTCCATTAGGCGAAGAAATCATGAAGTTTGATGCTTATAAATCTATACGATTACACTCTTTTTGATCTTTACTAAAACAACCCTTTGTTTGGATTGCAGATCAAGTGTGGGGACATTGATATTGATATATCTTACACTGAGAGTGAAGCAACATGGCAATGGCTTCAATCATGTTTAACTGTAATGTCTCTTTCGACCTTCTCCTAAGTTTTTCTCCTTCTGAACTTCCGTTGATGTTGATAATTTACTTTTTCTGTGTATAAACTAGTTGCCTGAAATATGATTCCCTGCAGTGAAAATTTCAATAATTTTTTTTCTTCAATTTTCTCTCCAATAATTAAAACCTTCTGCAATGATGCTCATTCTATATACATGTACATATCACTCACACATCCCATGTAGGCAGTACTTTCCTGTCTGAGAATAAGTGATTGAATATCAGCGAGAAGGAAGTTCATCAACATGAACAGCCTCCTCCTCCTCGTTGCTCCCTCTGTTATGAATTTGATGTAATCTTTAGGTTTACATCGACCATGTCTTCTGATTCCATTCCTTGTAAGGCTGAAGCAATCTTCCGGAACAATGGCTGCCCGTTCCATTCGTCCGAATTAAGAAACGAGGTATGTATGATATGTGAAGAGAACTCAAATGAACAGCTGAACTATCACCAATGTAGTAGGAGTCGACAAAATATCCGAGAAATCTGTCTAAACCCAAAATCTATCATCAAAGTATTTGAACCCATGTGTTTGGCTTTTGGATTATATAGATTTAGATTTTTCAGTCTCACAGATAGATATTCACATATATCGAGTATATATATATATATATATATTGTAGTATTGATTTTACGATAATTACGAAAATGCCATTAGTTTTTGTGCGGGACGGATTCCCTAAACCCCGATTCCAATCTGAATTCGAACCAATATATGTTTTAATGTTAAAATTCGCAAGTGCCCGATTAATTTTCGGGTATTCGCGATTACCGGATCAATCTTTTGGGTACTCGAAGATCAAGTACACGCATTTCACGGGTTTGAATTCGGGTAGCCCGTTCTGGTTCGGGTTTGGATAATTGACGGTGCACACACCTACAAAGTAGCAACTTTGGAGCTTGTTTAAGCTTACAAAAGAGATACCTCTTACCGTTTTGTTCCCCACAATGAATCAATCAACCATTGGCGTAAGGAGAAGAAGAATCTATCCAAATGATATACTGTCGATGGCAGGCAAATTCATTAAGAGGCGTTAAAACTCGATCAATCAACCAAGAAATTGACTTTCATAAACGCAGAAATCAGATGATCAAGCCAATGCCACAAGGAACAATCCATCAAAAACAGAACCAGAAGGAGAAGACACGAAGGGGGTTTAACTTGTCATACGTAAAGTGACTCATAATGCTGGTCTTTCCGACAGAGTGATCCCCCAAGAACACCAACTTGTACTCATGTTTTATACCTCCGATCCCATGAATTTTCAAATGTTAATGCAATAAAAATAGGACCGTAGAGTATATTTGTTAATTCAGGAGCAGAAATTGAAATGAAGAGAGATTGAAGGGAGTCAATGGGCGTAAGCGTAAGATATATAAGTTAATCTGAAAAGAAAAAGAGGGTTAATGAATCTGAGTGATATCGTTGAACTACGAAAAACAGAGAGAATGAAACTTTTAATGTTTTAGGTATACTTAGACAGATATTTTATTGAGTGGAGAAAAACAGTAGAGGTTGTATTTACGTCTAATTCAGGAAGCTATCCGTGGGTATTTTTGGTACATTGTAAAGGCTGATAAGTAAATAAACGAATACTGTTTTATATAATTGATCTTAAAGATTCGATTATCTGCTAAATTGTCTACAAGTATTTCACCAAACACAAGATTTAGATCCGAAACAAGACAGAGGTCTGCCTGATAAATGCTTCCACTTTAAGAAGAAAAGAAGGACGAGGACGGCCTCTGTAGCCCTCACTCCAAATTATGACCGTTGTTGTAGTTCATCAAAACCATTATACATACATATATTCTCTATATGTATATTCATGGTTCATCTGTCACTGTGATTGAATCGAAACCCAATTTGTAGATCAACAGATGCTTACTTAAAAATGGATGCTTCAACACAAAGTAATGATCTTTTTTGAGTTTGGAGATAATCATCATCTCTCCCTAGATTTATTCAAATTCAAAATGGATGATTCAATAGCAGCAATAACGAAATCTACATTCAAAGTTTCACAGACAAAGCACTCTCCACCATTGCAGAATGATGAGACCCCAAACCCTAGCTGGATAACCTTCACTTACTACCGATTCTCATGCTGCTCCATGGGAATTTCGCCAACGCCGAAGCCGCCGTGCCACCACCACCGCGACGAGGCCTTCCCCTCTCATTCCCCCTCCCGTCAAGCCAGTGTCTCTTCTGGTCACCGTCTTCTTCAACAAAACTTGACCCTTTCTGCTTGCTTCGCTTCTCTTCCTCGATGAACTTCACTGGAAATAGATCCTTAGACAACGATAGAGGGTTCCGGAGAGTGACGTAAGCCTTCTTATAGTCCGGCTTAGCGATGAGCAGACCACCACGCTTCTTCTTCTTTCCGTCCATGTTCAGTGTCCGAACCTTGTCGACCTCGAAGCCATAGAGCGATTCGAGGACGCGCTTGATCTCGATCTTGGACGCGGAAGGGATCGTTTTGAGGGCGATTTCAGATTCGCAAAGTGAACGACTCGTCTTGCCAATTTGCTTCCCATACTTCACAACGATCGGATTCCTCCGGCGAATGTCGGAGAAGGGTTTTTCTGCGAGGTTTAGGCTTTATCCCTCCGTCCATTACCATTACTTGATATGTTTGAGGCTAATGGGCCTAATGGACCGTTTAGGCCCAATGGACCTTATGTAGGATGTCAATATTAAAATAAAATGATTTTTAATCATTAAATGAGTATATCCGTTGGATTAAATGACTTTATTTATATAAATAATATTTGTATATATATTTTTATTTAATATTTATATACAATAAATATTTATTAATGTTTCAATATTAAAAACAATATTAATCCAATTTCACTTAATTTTATCAAATTTTAATTCGATTTTATCCAACTTTAACTCGATTTCACCCAATATCATCGAATTTCAATCTGATTTCATCTAATATAATTGAGTTAAAATTGGATGAAAATGAAGTCGGTTATATGGGTCAAATTGACTGATCATGGCCCAACACATTTCCTACTAAATAGATAAATTGGTTACTTTGGAAAATTACCTAACTGGAAACAAAATTGATATATATAAACACACGAATAGGTTCCTTATATTTCAATATCGACAATGACAGTTCGGTCCATCGTGTTTCTCTTTGATTCGAGTTCCGACTAATATGAATACAATGAAATTTTAAATTTGGAATGGAAGAGACTCAACAATTATAGAACACATCAATACAATTAGGACGTAATATGTGGAATTTTCAAAACATGAAGATATTTTATATTTATTATAATATTTTTTTTTTCAATTCAAATTATTCAAAATATATAAAACCTAAATTTATATAGATTTTTAAAAAAATGTGATGGTTGAGATTTTACAAATTATTTTAAATAACAATGTTTTCAGAAAATTCATCATATCATATAAATATACATTTTGAGAATTCATGATATAAATATACACTATAAATTTATATTTTGATGAATTCATATGTGAATCTATTACATAAAAAAGATATGTTAAATATACACTATAAATATACATTTTGACGAATTCATATGTGAATATATGATATAAAAAATACATTTTTTTGGGTGATATCACATCAGCAAAAAGAAGAAAAAGCCATCTTAAATCTTCTTCTTCAAAGACAAAATAAAAACCCACCATTGAAGTGGATAATCTTAAAGATAAGTATTTATATATATATATATATATTGTGAGTCATACATATACAATAGAAAAGACTACAAGTGAGACAATAATGCCATTGATGATATTCACTTCATTAAAACATGACAAAAGGAAACTAATTACAAGTCTTGATGTCATAATTCACCATCTGCATATTCCTGTCTCCACCCTTTTGCTTAAAGCCTCAATCTCATCATATTTGGATCCATACACAAACCCCCACAGCTGCATAGTCAAAGTCTTATGTATAAGTAAAGACAGAAGAAACATTGATTATTTCAAGAAGGATGAGTTTTCATGGTGACTTACCTCGACCTCCTTGATTTCAAAGTCTTGAGAATTGGCGAGACAAGGGTTCCCATATGTCTCGGAATAAGCGCTTGATCCGTTCAACCTTCCAAAAAAGATGTTACGATAAGTTGTCCCACATCGCTAGAATATGAACTTTGGACTCATATATATATATATATATATGGGTGTAAAATGAGTTGTTGGCTCGCGAGCCAGCTCTAGTTCGGATCATATTTGAGCGAGTCGAGCTGGTTCTTTTCCAGCTCGTTTAAAAAATGAGCTGACGAACTGAGCTGAAAATGAATTAAAGCTTAGGCGAGCTGGCGAACGAGCTGAATACAAAGGCACATATTGTTTCCTATTTTTTACATATTATACATATTCTTTGTATTTATTAAATATTATTTAAAGAAAAATAATATATTCTTTACATATAATATTATTATTATTTATCTATTTATACCAAATTAATATAATTTATTAACAAAAAAAAAGAAAATAAAATATTGTAATAACTATTATTTAAAAATATGTTTATATATTCCATATTATATTTTCTAATTAATATTTTTTATATTTAAGAATTTGTATTCAAATTACTGTTTTTATATTTTATATATTTTATTTGATTTGTCGAAAGATTATATAATATTAATATATTACAATTCTTTTAACTTAAATAGTCTAGCTCACGAGCTAAAAACAAGCTAAAGGCGAGCTGAGTTAAGCTGGGATTTTTTAGCTCGATTTAAAAACGAGCCGAGCTGAGCCAACTCATTTTTGGCGAGCTCATGGCGAGTTGAGCCGAACCAGCTCATTTTACACCCCTATATATATATATATATGGTATTAGACAACCATAGACTCTTGAACTAGCTTTTGGATTAGTTAGACCCAAAATCATATTTGACAGAATATGTTGAATTAGGTGAAAGGAATTAGGACACTTAAAAGAGTTGTTATGAAAGACTTACAAATCACTATCTAGATAGAGAGCAAAACGTCCACCACCTCCAAGAGCTAGAAAGTCCATAGAACACAATGTGAAGTATCGATTCATTCCTGTTCAACAACTAATTGTTAGGATCCCACATCGCTTAGAAATGAGACTAAGTGGTGCCTTATAAAGCCATGACACCCTCACCCCATATATGCTAGCTTTTGGGATGAGATCTGTGGGTTTTTTACCGGATTGGTTTGGGCCTATTATGGGATGGGATCTTATCACTAACACCTTATTTAGCATGAACAAGCAAATAGTTCCGCAAAAATCATTCTTTTAAGGTTCATCTTAGATCAAAATCAATACCCATTTTCCGACAATGTGATTGAAATATACCTGTGGGACGGAATATAGACGGTTGTCCAGACTTATTTGTGAAAACAAATGTGTTATTGCCTCCCTGATAAACATAAGAACATAAAAGGATGTGAGAAGAAGAAGAAATAGGTAGTGCTCAGCTCATCAACCCTAAGAAAGGTGCACCCACTTGATATTTCTTATCAGTTGGTATCAGAGGTGCCTCAACAAGACCACCAAAAACAGCGCCTTTTCTATCTCCAACAACCTGAAACAGACCATCACACATAATCATAATAGAAATGAACAATCGAAAACAGAACAGAAATGCATACGGGTTTTTAAAGTTAAGTTTTTTTCGATATCAGAATAATGGGTACGACAAAAGAATCAATTTTGACCAATGGGTGAGAGATTGAACGTTCTTTACCAGCAAGCTCAGACCAGGCCAAAGCAAGCTTTTTCTGTAGAGCGTAGATAGTGATATACCGTGCCTCCAAGTACTGGAAAATGTAACCACGTTAATATCAATCAAATAATAGTTTCTGTTGTAGGAATTTATCGGAAAATCAACTCTAAAAACACTGTTGTTAAGTGTATCTTCTTCACCTATAAAGCAATAACCATCGTCTTCCCTGAACAAGTGCAGGAAGTGAAGCGTATAAGGAACGTCTTGTTTGCTCAGAAAGAAGCAAAGATGGCTCTGAAGCTACTGGTATACATTCATGACCCGTTGTCTGTTCTTCAACATTTTGCATATATTTCATCTCCAAGCCTTCGAATTCAGCTTCTTCATCTTGTTTTACATCAGAATCCCCTTTCCTTTCCTGATTCTTGAAGCCACCAAGCTTAGCAGCCTGGTAAAAAGCTCTTATGGATTGCTTATACTTAGAAAGTAAGCTTTTCTTCCCACCAGTTTCCTTCATTATACCAGCATTAACCGATGATTTATCACTTGGTTCGGCCTCAGAATCTTCGGCCTCGTCCTGATCAGCTTTATCTTTGGGATCTGTTAAAAGAGAATAGAGGAATGCAGTGAAAGAAGAAGTGTCTGGTTCATCCACCAAATCCTTAGGCTGCTCCTCAGTAATTGACTCTAATTGGTTTCTCTTTGATTCATTTTCATCCTCCTATCACAAATATCAAAATGCCAATTATAAGTACAAATATCAACATGGATATACTCAGATTTTCTAACAGAACAGATCCAAACCAACCCTAAAGTTGTCATAAAACGATTTAGAATGTCCAATATGATTCTCAGAGCCACCAATTAGTCATTCAAAACATCCAATTTAGGGAATCCCACCTCTCTCACTCTCTCTCTAAAATCAAAAACCTAACCAACTGAGCGTAGGGATAAATTATGTCTATTGATTGGATCATTGAACACAAGTAGAAGCTGAAAACCCAAAACACCAAAATCCCCAGAAAACGAATCAAAACAATCCAGAGACTCAGTCAAGATTAAGAACGATTCAACGTGAACCCATCAAAGTATATCAAACAAAGGAAGAAATGATCAAACCGGGGATGGAGATGGCCGAGAAGATGGTTTATCAGAGATGGGATTAAGGAGACCAGTGGTAAGATCAGCCACAAAGTGAACAGCTTTGCTTCTGAGCGACCTGTGTTTACCCATCTTTTCCCCCGTTTTTTTCTCCTTATTCCTATTTTTAGAGCCTTAATTCGTCGAATTCAACACGACCCTTTGACAAATTATGCGCCACAAAACAATAACTAGTCTCTCACATTCTGTTTTCTGAAAAGAAAAAAAAAACACCATAGATAGAAAGAAGGAAAAGAATCAGAATTCAGAGCGGTCAATTCTTCTTCTTTAAATCTGTTTAGGCAAGCAGGGTTTGAACATGAAAGTGCGACGTTTTAACTAAACATGATCATCATCATTCCTCATGCGGTGGTGTGGTCTACTTTCTACGTTTACTTATTTTAAAGGTATTAATAAATTAAAGAAGATTATAAAAATAAAAAAAGACTCCATGGCCCAATGGATAAGGCGCTGGTCTACGAAACCAGAGATTCTGGGTTCGATCCCCAGTGGAGTCGTTTTTCCTTTGTTTCTTTTGCTCTCCGTATAGTTAGACTCTCCGACAAACAAACTACAAACGGTAACCTAATGGTACGAGATTCAGACCAAAGAACATCGGCTTTGAAGATGTCATTGCCACTCTGTTCCTGGAACTTCTGGTCGTCTATCTTTTTCAAGGTTTGCCCCAAACACCAATAAGGGTGTGACCGATACATTTCGCAATCGGCCGTGATTACAGTCTTTAGGGCAAATATGGACGTAACAAAAATTGACTCATGGAGTCTGTAATCACAACGTTTAATTATGAACGAAATGAAAAATGATTTATGGAATTACAGTCAATTGCATTTGTCACGAATCGTAAAATTTAAAAATCTAAAAATAATTGCGATACAATCATGATAAGAGGTATTTGGATTAAAAAAACATACATGATCTTCGAATTTTATAAAACTACAGAAAAACCCATTAATTATAAATATATATGTAAATAGTTTAATAATATTTTAATTGATTTATTAAAATATTCAAAAACTATAATTAAAAGTATATACTGAACGATTTTTTACCATTTACTTTGAATCATAATCGTTGTAATCGTTATCAAACGCAATGATTTTACCATTCAAATAAAATAAAACAAAACACCATGCAATCGCAGATAAAAACACCACCAATTGCAAAAAATAACTTTTAAACCTCTCAAACCCTCAATCTAAGTCATGCATGAGATATCACATTAACGTGACGATAGCGGAGTCCCGTCTTGTTGCTCGGTTCGACCAAGTATAATAAACTCATGGTCCATTTGTACAATAAATTCAACATTTTTTTATAAATAAAATATATATATTAATCTTCCTCCAATATCTCCTTAGAGGAACTTCAAAAATACCCTTGTAGGACTAAAGTGCTTCAAAAATACCATTCCCTGGAAAAAAAGTTTCAACTTCAAATCTACCCTTAAAATATTGATAATCCCATATTATCCTTGTCGATAATTTTTCTCTCTTCTCCATAGCACCTCGATTTCTCTCTCTACTGTGGCGCGAAAATAACTCTTCTCCCACACCACAACAGATTCAATGAGAGTAGCTCGAAATCGGCATTCGCTGCCAATAAGTTGAAATCGTTTGTTGTCAACAAAGAAGCTTGCAATTAAGCATTTTCGCAGAAAAACTGTTGCACTTGATCACAAAGTCTTAAGGGTCAAAGGTTGTAGGGGTAAAGGGGTAAAGGGGTAAAAGGGTCGTAGGTTTAGGATAGGGTCGCAGGGGTAAAAGGGTCGAAAGGGTAAAGGGTCGCAGGGGTCCAAGATTCGAAGAGGTAAACGGGTCGCAAGGGTCAAAGGATCGCAGAGGTACAAGTGTCATAGGGGGACCTTGTCCATCTGCGACCTTTGGACCCCTGCGACCCTTGTCCCTCGCGACCCTTTGACCCCTGCGACCCTTGTCCCTCGCGACCTTCGGACCCGTGCGACCCTTGTCCCTCGCGACCTTTTAACCCGTGCGACCTTTGTCCCTCGCGACCCTTGGACTCGTGCGACCCTTAGACCCGTGTGACCCTAGTCCCCCTTCGACCCTTGTCCCTCTACGACTCTTGTTACAATAATAGTAAATCCACAAAAACAACGATATTAACAATAACACTAACAATTGAATAATAGTAAATCCATAAGATCAAATGAAGTTCAAGTTAAAAGGAGGCTCAAAGAAATCAAAATACAACTCAAATCAAAATATATTGTTGACAAATCGAAGCACAGGTTCTGTTCCAATGGAGAACAGTTCTACTATGAGGAAACAACCCACATTCAGTCCATTTTCTTGTCAAAACTGTCTCAACCCCCTTTGATGCAAGCGTCACCATGACTCACGGGCCTTAAAGATGCTTGCCATAATAGAACTTTTTGAAATCGAATATTCCGCAATCGAGGTACATCATTATCTTACATCGTCTACGATAAAGTCCGTTCTCCCTCGCAAACCCTATCGGAAGTGTCTGCGACATCACCAAGTTACATCACTATAAATGAATAAAAATCGAATAAATAACCAAATTATATATGATGAATCAGTTTGAGGTCACTTACCAATGAATCTACGCTCAGATTTGAACGCATGACGGGTACAATGAAAACCCTTTCATCGGGAATGGCTCTGTTGACATTAAAGACCATGTCACCTTCGTTACGGAAAAGTACGACATCCCCAATACGAATGTTTTGGTCGTTGTAGAAATCTGTCCATCCATTAGTGAATTTGGAGCCATCCAACTTAACTTCCCATGTTCTTTTAGACGCATTCGATTTAAGTGTTTTCGCGTTGATGTCCCTCGTAAAAAGGGTCGAATGGGTAAAAAGGTTGCAGGGTCAAGGGTCGAACGAGTAAAAGGTTCGCACGGGACAAATGGTGCGACCCTTGTACCTCTGCACCATTAGACCCCTGCAACCCTTTACGCTTTATTATTAAAAAATTATTTACAAATAATATGAATAATTTTAAAAAAATAATAATGTACACAGTTGAATTATCCATTCTCCAAAAATAAAAATTATTTATAAATAATATGAATAACTGTTATAAAAGAACAATGTACCAAATTACATCTTCCATAATCAAAGAGTAAACATTTTTTAGACCCCTGGATCGTGCTACCCATATCCCCCCTCCGACCCTTGTCCCTCACTGACCCTTGGATCCCTCCGATCCTTGGACTCGTGCGACCTTGGACCTCTGGGACCACTTGGACCTCTACGACCCTTGTCTCCCTTCGACCCTTGTCACCCTTCAACCTTGTACCTCTGCGACCATTTGTCCCCTACGACCTTTGCCCCTCTGTGTCCTTTGGACCATCTATGATTCTTGTTACAATAATACTAAATCCACAAAAGTAGTTATACTAACAATAATACGTTCTATTGAATAATAGTAAAAAACCAACTAAATACGAACATGAATTTCAAGTTCAAAGGAATGTTGTTGTTCAAATGAGGTTCAAAGCAATCAAAATACAACGGAATTCAAACTATTTTGTTTGTAGACCCTGATAGAGGGGAAAACCATATACAAGGTACATCACGAACATCGTGCAGTTCGACTTTGAGGGAACAACCCACGTTCAGTCCATTATCATGACAAAACTTTGTCAACCCATGATGCTAGCGCCACTGCGTTTCACGGGCCTTAGATGTGCCTCCTACGTTAGTCCGTAATTGATTATCAGATGTATCTTACATTGTCTACCACAAAGACCTCTCGACCTCGCAAACACTACTGGAAGTATCTACGATAACCGAATAAATTTACAACGACGCCAAAATAATGCATATACAACAGGATTTGATGAATCGAATAAATACGTTTGAGTTCACTTACCACTGCATCTATGGCCAGATTTGAACGTGTGACTGGTACCGTGAAAATCCTCTGATCAGAAGAAGATGACCCTACTTCTACGGATGATGATATAGGTGATGCATATTGTAGATTGCACATATCATCTCCGAAACCAATTACGTGAAAAACATTGTCACCTTCGTGACGAAAAACTAAGAAATCCCGAATACGAAAATCATGATCCTTGGAGAAATCTTTCCATCCACCAATGAATCTTGAGCCATCCAACTTGACTTCACATGTTTTGTTAGACACATTCGATTTAAGCATTGTCGTGTTGTTGTCCCTCGTTTTCTCAAAAATATGCTCATTTAAGAATTTCGTTGGAATGTCCTGTAACAAAAATAAAAAAAGTCAAATCTGTATGTTCTCTACATTAACATACCAAATAAGAGAGATGAAGGATATTACGAGTTAGTTCTCCAGAAAGTTCGGAAGAATGATTTGAAAGAAAGTAGGGAAATGTTGTATTTTTAGTAAAAAATGGATGGAAGATTATGAGAGTTAGAGAGAGTGTGTCGTTATTCGAAAAGGGATGGATGGAAGATGATGAAAGTTAGAGAGAGAGTGTGTCGTTATTCGAAAAAGGAAACGGTTGGAATACGAAAAGACATGACCCTGACATCGAATCACCGTCAGATGGAATTCGATATGTTTTTTCAAATTTTGGTGAAAAGTCCGGCGAGAATTTTGGTGAAAATGATATAATGTCAAAAACCAATCAAAATTGAGGGTGGCATGGGTCGCATGGGTCACATATATGCGAAATCGACGAATTTACAGGTTTATAATGATAAAATGACAAACAACAATCAAAATTGAGGGTGACATGGGTCGCACGGGTCACATAAATGCGAAATCGACGAATTTACAGGTTTATAATGATAAAATTACAAAAACCAATAAAAATATACATTTTAAACGTCAAACTAATTAATGCCAAATGAGGGTCGCATGAGTTGCTTAGTCGTATATATTGATGAATAGATGCGAAATCGATGAATTTACGGGTTTATGATGATAAAATGACAAAAACCAATCAAAACAATACATTTACAACGTCAAAATAATTAATGCCAATTGAGGGTCGCATGGGTCGCTTGGTCGCATATATTGATGAATAGATACGAAATATACGAATTTACGGGTTTTTAATGATAAAATGACAAAAACCAATCAAAACAATACATTTACAACATCAAACTAATTAATGCCAAATGAGGGTCGCATGGGTCGCTTAGTCGCATATATTGATCAATAGATGCGAACTCGGCGAATTTACGGGTTTATAATGATAAAATGATAAAAATCAATCTTCTCACGCGTGAAAATAACATTGTCGTCGCAAATTAAATAAAAAAAGTATCACTCCTTCTCATTAACGAGGCTTCTACGAATTTGTAGGCGAAAACACCACAGTCATTCGCGCTTTTGTTCTATGATAGACCTTCATAATACTCATACTTCCATTCATCTTCTCTAGAAGCCAAAGAAGGAAATCCTCCGAGAATGAGCATCTTGAGGACATCGTTTCTTACATTCTCAATCACCGGATCGATATGTGTTTTCTTCATGCTGCTTTGGCAGTCGTATACCATGATGCATCGGGTCGCGAAATCCGCTTTGATGGCTACCCAATGACATCCTACCCATCGACTTTCCTTCAATGGAATGTTTAGAACCGAGATAAACCCTTTGAAATCATTCATCGGTGTCTTTGTACTTCTGAATGGATACTTATCATTCAAAAAATCACTAAGAATTTACGGTAAAGTTTCCATATCCTCGTACATCCACAACGAGAGCGTCTGCATGAAAGCAACAGGACAAACGTAATAATTCTGATACACAACGGGCATGAATTTCGAGCGAAAAGACAGCACCATCAACGCCTCATCTAATTGCTGCAAAGAAAAAAATTAACACACATGAATACATATGACACAAAACTCTGTGACTAAGGGTTTAAAAAAACTTACATCATATTCAAGCCATACGTTGGGCATTAATATAGTCTCCCAAAACTTTGGCCCCTGGGGACTATCTAGCTTAGATTTCCGCCACCGCTCATGTCGAGACGTCTTCAGGAACACATATAGATTAGTCAGCTTTCCACCGTTAGTGTCAACGAACGAAAGAAATCGGGTTATCTCGCCCTTTACTAATCCTTTGCGCTTCCACACAAACTCCCATATCCCTTCAAGTTCTTGAACCGCTTTCTTTACGGATTCTTGAACTACATTTTTTGCGGGTTCTCCATCAACATTTTTCCTTCGCCATATCCCTCGCACTGTTCTTGCTCTTTTCGCCGGTGGAGATTCAACATATGGTGCATACTCCTTCGATAAAGGTCAAGTACCTGCATAAAATTTACTTCATTAAACATATGATGACCAATGCGACCATGCGACCATGCGACCTATGCGACTAATACGACCTTTTATGACCTAAGCGACCCATGCGACCAATGCGGCCTCTATGACTCAAATGACCGTAGTTACTTGGTGGTACTTCAAAAAATAGCGGTGACCTCTTGGACATGACCCACTGCTGGAGTATCCTTGGCAGGAACCTCATCGGCGACGTCATCGACAGAACCCGCTAAAGTATCTTTAGTGTGGACCTCTTCGACAAGATCCACTGGAGCATCTGCATAAAATTACTTCATTCATTAGATTCATCGTTCGTTACATTGATTATGTAATACATGTGACCCATGCGACCCATGCAACTTTAGCGACCTAGTGACCCATGGGACATATGCAACCCATGCGATCCATGTGACTTTAGCGACCCAGTGACCCATGGGATATATGAAACCCATGCGACTCATGCGACCCAGTGACCCTACGACTTATATGTCCCTGCGACCGCTCCGACTCTTGCGACCCATGCCGACTTTCGATGGAAATTGGCTCTCAAATTACCTTTTTCACTAAATATTACTTACTTGGCGGAACTTCATCAGGAGAAATGTTTGCCAAATCCTCTTTTGAGCCATCTCCAGAGTCAATCGGCTCTTCCCTTACCTCTTTTCTTGACACTAGATCTGGACGTCAAAGGAATTCAAAATCATAATCACTAATAGTGCCGGAAGATTGGTTTCTGGTGCTCGCATCTTTCTCGGCAGCCTTTGATTTTGAATTAGGCAAATGAATCCCGACATCCCTTAGAAGGTCTCTTACGGCGTTGATGGTTCTTTTCTCCAACTTTCTTATTTTCTCTATTAATTTCTGCTCTAGTGTCAGAGGGACTATAACTTCAGCATCACCTTGATGATTCTTTTCTCTTTCTCCTTTGGCTTCAGCATCACCTTCTCTTTCTTCATCAGCTTCAGCAACACCTACCCATCCTTCGTATTCATCATCTTGGACCTCTATTATTTTTTCACTCACGCTCTCTTTCCTCTTAGTCTCCTTTTATTTCCCCTTCTTTTGATCACCAAGAGTTGCTTTTCGTGTCAGCAGTTCTTGTTTACGATATCCTCCCAACAAATACGCTTCGGATTTCTACGAAGATGTTCCATCCATATCCGACCATCGGGATTGTCACATCCCTCATAATCCTCTAGATCAGAAAGTAAAGTTTCCTCTTCGTGTTCAGCACGAAGAATACTTCGAATATCCTAAAAAAAAAACTAACCATTATTACCCTCTGTGACCCTTGATTCCTTTGTGACCCTTGTGTAATTATTACCTTAGAATCTTCGATCTGTCTTATCAACCTACATACTTCGGGTTAAAACTTGATTTAACCATCTTCTTGCATATTCTTGGGCATGATGGATATGCATCCACAACCTCAACATTATACCATCCCTTTCCGTCCAAACTAAGGATAGTTTCGAATGGAAGTAACTGAAACATTAAAACAAAATAATAAGAATACAAAAAGTATGAAAACATTCAAGTTATTCGAATAATATATACAACTTACCATTAGTGGGATCATGAAACCGTCATAATACCATTTTAGTTTCGGTGATTCCCCGCTAACGTGCTTGCGGCAAGTATCCACAATCTTCTCAAATGTGTAACGCCCCCATGGAAAGCCTTCACAAAATTCCAAGTCATCAACCATGTCAATGAGATCATGGCTGATAGAGTTTTCTGCTGAAGGCTTGTGAGGCATAACTTGCGCCAACAACATCAAAGTTTCCAACCTCTTCCGGTCGTTGGACTTCTTCGCCTTCACAAGCTTTTCACTGACTTGTGCGGGGTCACCTTTCCACGGCCGAAATTCTTCAGTCTGAATGTGTCACCCCTTTTGAACTCCCATCCTTTGGGATATGATCTGCATTTCAATCCGGAAATTAGTGTGTGCTCCACTATAAAGTATCGGATGGGAATGTCGTTTAAGACGAACCACAACTCCTTCTTGTCCCGTATAATCACGGAGTGATTTAGTAGGATAGACATTTGAACATTCGTCAATGTGGAGTCACATTGGAAATGGAATAAATGCCTAAATTGTGACTCCTTCTCGAAGTAATGCAACTCGTATCCATCTAAGATTCCTCTCAGCGTCGTTATTGTCCACGTGCTTGAATTCATACACAAACTTCGGCTTTGACGCCACCTGCAAAATGACCAATTAAGAATACATTATACTCTTATCGACTTAAGCGATCCATGCGACTCAACCGACTCGTGCGATCCATGCGACTCAAGCGACCCACGGAGCATAATATCAAGCGACCCACGAGCCATAATATCAAGCGACCCACGAGGCATAATATCAAGCAACCCATGTGACTCAAACGATCCTTGCGACTCAATGACATAAACGACCCGTGCGACTCAATGACATAAGTGACTCATGCGATTCAACGACCCTTGGACCACGTGCGATGCTCAAACGACCATTGCGACCCAACCGACTCATTGAGTCGAAGATGGTCATGTAACTCCTACGATCCTTACGACTCAACCGACTCACTGACATTCACACCCGTTTCAAATCAATAAACCATTTTATGACTCGACAGCTTGCAAAATCCTAGAAATCGATCTACTTACACTTATTGACGCCATTGAAGATCGACTCGTGATCTCTTCTTCACTGTTGTTGCTGATTCTAGCCATTTTCCTTCTTATCAACTTCAAGCCGATCCCTCTCAAGTTCGAAATCACTTATTGTTTTTCACGTCGAAAAATTGTTCGACTTTCTTGCTTTTGACACGGTTTGATAATTTTTCACGTCGAAAAACTACAAGACGTGAATTTTTTCACATTTAAAAATTAAAGACAAATTTATCTTTTCTTCAATTTTTTTTCGATTTAATAATTATTTAAAAAAAAGATATTTTTGAGAGAGTTTAACCCTATAAAGATATATATGATATTCTACTTTTTTTAGTCGACATCGTGTAAAAAATACATTAAGAAATTAATACAAAATATTACTATCTCTAATCATCTTCTGTTTGAATAACAATTCAACATTTACGAGAAACTAAAAGACATTTTCCACCTTGGGAATGTATTATTACGACATTAAAAAATGTATAAAAACAGTATAAACCCCCACCAAAACTTGGAGCCGAAAAAAAAACTGTACAATATATAAATAAATAAATATGCTAACATTATATTCCTCCAATTGAAATTGAACTATGTATCATATCATATCATAACATAATCTATAATAATTCATCATCTTCATATCATATCATATCATATTTCACCTTCCTCCATTGTCTGTTTTATACTCCGGAGTTCCCAATTCCCTTCTCCATCGATCAACCGTAGCTCCAATGAATGGAATGGGATCAGCGCCGGACGCTGAATGTGAACATCATTCATTCATAAATGACGTATAAAACAGAAATGACGTATAATACGAGAATATTTGTATATCTATACGAATATTTTCGTCTTCAGAAATGACGTATAGATATACGAATATTCTCGTATTACACAATACCAAATGACATAGAAGGATTTGAAAAGGTAAAACTTTACCTGAGATGAAGTGATGAATGTGACGCCCATGTCTTGTGCAACCTTATATAGTTGTTCTTCAACATCAACACTCGTAGCACTGCAAATTAGGAGATGATCAGATCAAATGACTGCAACTCCGAGAAATTGAATCAAATACGAAGATAAAATCGAGAGAAAGCTGATGATATTACTTGGTGCATTCGTCAAGGATTCCAAACTTAGGCCGATGGAAGAATAAGCGTGCCTAACATACACAAAAAAAAGACTCAAATTACTCACATATGTTCATAGCATATGTTCATAGCATATGTTCATAGGACTAAAAGGGTATATTCTAATTTATGATTTGGTCATATAAGTCATACCATGCCAAGTCTTTGTTGTTCTCCGAGCGAAAGCATATCTTCCCAATTGAGATTAGCATCCCAACCACTTTCGTCTCTTTCTAAAAGATAAATCAACCGAACATTCTCCAGTATCGTTTTCAAATGTTCATCGAGAATGCTTCCACCATCCTTTCTGCTTTCACCTGCTACATTACAAAAATCTGTTGCCCTTTTGTTGTATTGCTAAGGAGAAAGAGCATATTAAATAAACAGCGATATACCTTTGTTGAACAATTTTGCTACCCTTCGGTCTGCTTCTTCTTTAGAGAGAGGATATATTATTTGATCTCTCAGTGTCCCTAAACATGTATATGGTCGCTGCGGAACAAAAAAGATACCATTCCCTGAACCCAGTTCTTCAATATTCAGCGATGGCTTCACGAGTCTTCCACTCACAATGGGCCAAACATCTCTAAGGACTCTAAAAACGGAACTCTTCCCGCTACCGTTTGGACCTAAAAGTTTTGCATTTGTGTCAGCTCTGAGCTTCGTCTAAGCGATTAAACGGACGAACACAAGTCAACTGACCTGTGACAAGCAAGCTTTTTCCTGGTTCCAGTTTGCATGTTAACTTGCTAGCCAACAATTTCTGCGCCGGGGTAACGATATCCACCTTGGAAAAGGAAATGAGATGTTGAGAATCCAGTTCACCCGTGTGGTTTGTTGACGAAACACCTGAAACTGATTGGATGTTCAAACTTGTAAATAAAAGATTACAGTCAAGTTCTGTCTACGAATGTACAAAACTATCTCGATTGTGTGTATGTGTGTAATCCTGTTTTACCTGACTGAGAAGCATCCAAAAACTCCTCGAGCTCAAAAATTCTGTTGATACCGCCAGAGAGTTCAAGGAACTTTTTGTGCAACTCAAGAATATCGCCGAAAGCCAAAAAGCTTTGAGAGACAACAGACGCTAGGAATCGCAATGCATGTGCCAATTCACCTGGAAACATATAGATATAAACATTGTTTGTATATTATTAGGGA
>CM071868.1:42041041-42097234 GCA_036759665.1 Gynandropsis gynandra
GAGCAATAGTGAAATTCAATAAAGTGCAATAGCTTTTCACCTTGAGTGGAGACCAGTGCTCTGTCTCCCTTATGTTCTAAGGCATACAACAAACTCAATCCCCAAGTTACATTGTGGGGAAGTTGCTTTGTGACGAAATCGTCAAGTACGCCATACAACCATTTCTTCCTTAGAAGCATGAGAGAGTGGTCAAGAAGCGTCTTGAATTTCGCTTCAACCATCTGCGCCATGAAAAATAATTGTATAAGGTACTGAAATGCTTTAGGGTTTTTCAGGTCAAATGTTAACATGGAAGGTGCTTACAGCTTTTTCTCGAGCTCCACCTCCAAAGAATGCAATAGATTCAGCATGAGTGTGCAGTCGCTCGTGCATAAACCTATAATATGCAGCAAATGAAGTCAGTAAAGATGTTCACCCAGAAACATTCATCCATGAAAACAGAAGAAACATAAAAGACTTACCTAAACTTTCCCTCAAGCTGCTGTTCTTCACTCGCGAGATCACCAAAATCAGGTGTCACGTGCCTTAGAAAACCAAGACCGAGTAACATATATGTGTAAAGTATGGCCACACCCCTCCGACCAGTCAATAACTTCATTCTCCAGGTGAACCTTTGAAAACATTTTGGGCAGATTATGATTTAATCCAAAGATTCACGAGATATCGATCAACGAGTAATATGACAAGAATGCTTACCAAAGAATGTCGACTGACGGCTTTACCATTCCAGTGAGCAATCCCGACAAGTCAGTGGTCAACTTCTCTAAGTCATGGGTGACTCTCTGGTCCGCATCGATATTTTTGCTTGACATATTGAAGACCTACAAAGATATGTATTAAACAAACGAACAACCCATTCTGAACCATAATATAAACTGTGAAGTATTATACAAACCCCATTGTTAATAATAAGAAATGCTTTCTGATGCAACATAATATCTTGGAGCTGATTAGGAATGTAATCCACAATGATTACCTTGTAGAATGCATTATTTCTCAGATAGTTTTGAAGTAAATGCTGAGTCAAACGGATCCTCCAGCCTAATGCAAGCCTTTGCGTTAGATGCCTGTAAAGCAGGAAGAAAAAACATTTAGAGAAAACCACACCAGTCGACAGGCTTCTGAAAAATAATAATCATCTAACACAAACAGATGCCAAGAACTAAAAAAGTAAATATTATTTTCATATCTTGCAATGCACTTAGTCGTGAAAATGAGATAATCATGGCTTATTGACATTTACATATGCAGAGAAAGCAAAGATTACCTTATTGAAGGAGCAATGAAAGACGAAGCAGCGCTTTGGAGAATACTTACACCAATCAAGCGAACAAAGGCCACCTTATTTTGCTCCAAGACATACTTTACAGTGGTTCCTACAGAAACCATTGTTTATCATAAGAAGGAAAAGAAGAAAGCACTATTTCACAAATAATTCATGAAACAGAACAGATCAAACTCACCATTCAAAGAGGCTATTCGATCAGAGACCAATGTTCTTGAGACAACAAGACAAACAACAGCAAGAAGTTGTGCCCCTTGTTTGTCAAATATAGTGGGTATCTGAACATACACATAAGAATGATGTTTATGATTAAGTATAAAATAAACTACAACAGGAACTTAAGAGTGAGGAACGAGTTAAGGTACTGAAAATTGCAGTAAGGTGAAATAGAGCTTGTAAGAAAACTAAAAGAATGGTAATAAAATACAGAGCTCAAAAAGATGAAAGCAAAATAGTGTCTAAAAGAAAAAAATTGATCTACAGCTGAGAGAAGTCCATAGAAGCAGGAAAAAAATATTTAAATCGGACGATCAATAATAAGACAACAAAAACTTTATAAAATTACACAGATTGTTAATATGACTGACACGTATCCATTTCTACTGTTCATAGAACCTCCTCTTTTATTAGTATTAAGATACTAGTAGCAAAATCAGTTAATGAAGCATAAAAATGGTTTCCAGATGCAGAGACCAAACTACGTAGGCATTTTCGGGTAAACGCGTAGTAAATCAAACTCACCAATATGTTTAACATTGCAGCTACTCTTGATGGCAAGGCCCTTGGGGATGTTTGGAGTTGAGGAAAACGAGGCAATACAGTACTTCTATCCACAACAGGTGACTTCGCAATTAACTCTGTCACGTATGACTGAGCTTTTGAATTTGCAAGTGCAGATTCCTACGTAACAGTTAGAAACAAAGTTACAATTACTAATAAATGAATCCTCTAAAGCCAATAGAAGTAAAAGAAGAACATTTTGAGGCTTTAAGACCTTTTTGGCTGCAGCAAATGCCCGTTGCACAACCATTGCATCATTTTGCCGGTTTGTCTCTGAGTTTTTCATGGAATTAGCTCCAGAATCAGTCAAAAGTGCAGAGTCTTCCCTGAAGGTTTGGTCAATTCTTAATAAGATAAGTAAAACTGATAATCATCACTCACTCAATTGTAAAAAAGAAAAAAATCCGAACCTCTTGTAATGAACACTCCATCCCCCTTCTCCATCTAATGACAAGACAACATCATGGAATGCGACAAGGGCCGGACGATGTGAGATGGTTATGCAAGATGTTCCCATAGCTCGAACTTTAGCACAAAAACGTTCTTCCATGTCAGTTGTCACAGCACTTGTGCATTCATCAAGAATTGCAAATTTGGGCTTGTGGTAAAATAGTCTAGCCATGCCCAATCTTTGCTGCTCCCCAAGGGATAATTCATCACCCCAATTGACCTCTTTGTCTGGTGGGTAGCGATCTAATAAGTATTCCAGATCAACCTAAAGCAAAGAAGGGAGAGAATGCTACGTATTATATTGACTCAGCAGAAACAAACCTGAAATGCACAAAATATCCTACTAAAGCAAACAGAAAAGGCCGATACCGACATTTTTCAATTCAGTCTCTTGATCTTGAGTGAGCGGATAAATTAGTTGGTCACGAAGTGTCCCTACTGCCATATAGGGCCTCTGTGGCACATAGAAAATCTCCTTGTTAAGATCAGAACCAACTCCTGGCTTCACTATATGTCCAGACACAAGGGGCCATAGGCCTCCTAAAACTCGGAAAAGAGAACTCTTGCCACTTCCGTTGGGACCTAGGGCAAAGATCAATACCAGGCAAACAATAATTAATATACCTACACCAATCTGTTTGAAGAATCCATAGCATATTCTCGTGTTAAAAAGAACAAATCTCCAAGATGAAGCAAGTTTCGCATAGCATATAAGATAATGCCACAATCATTGTGCAAATACAAGGAGAGGAGGAATTGAGATTTAAACTAAATCAGTCCCAAAATTTAAAAGTTTACCAGTAATCAGAAGATTAGATCCTTGCTCAACCCGAAGACTGAGATCCTCCACCAAGACATTGCCTGTTGGGGTAACAACCTGTGGAGCATCTATTGACTTTAGGCTCACCAAAAGTAGGAAATATATTAACATATATCACATTTTTGCCAGCTACCTTGACACCAGAAAACTCAACATAGCTAGCTTCACTTAGATAATTTCTGCTTCTATTTCTCTGGAAAGAAGACTTATCATCAGTACTGAGCTCTCTCGAGACAGCCATCAACTCATGAATACGGTCAGCATAGCCACTGTCCAGAGAAATCAATTTGCAAAGACATTAGACAACATAACCATTACCAATAGGTTCGAACACGGTAACAGAATATCGAACAGGCTGAATAAAAATTCCAGATCTACACAGGACAGTGACAGTGTATTTACAACCAACATAAAAGCATAACCAATAGCTTCATCTTTTGTCATTATAAATTAAAAACAAAAGCAAGAAAATATCAATGAATCTCTTTCACAACCACCATAAAAGCATTACCTTAGTCGATTGAGCTTCCTGGTACTTATAGAAAGTGTTCCCAAGGCCTGGAACAGGGAAATTATAACACTGGTGTGATATCTTATATTGCTTAACATCTCGGCTCTACCTAGTGTCGAATCATCAGGTCTAAGATTCCCAGAGAAGAATGGCTCGATAATCAGAAAATCATTCCAAACCACCAGTGATCATGGAGCACTGTTCTCATATGTCTTACTAGATTCTTGAACTTTTGCTGTATATGAGACTCTTCTCTGGTTTCCCCACCATAGAAAGCAATACTTTCTGCATGAGTCCTCAAGCGAGAATGAAGTTGCCGGTATTCCCCTTCTAACTGTTGTTCTTTGGACATCAATTTCCCAAAAGAAGGAGAGAAATTTCTTATCGCAGTCCCCGCTCCCAGTACATAGGCCTACCAAGAACTGGGCATATTAGTTTATGAATAGCAGCGAGAAAGTATTAAACTCTATGCAGATAAATAGCGGCTTAAATGGCTCAAAAGACAAACAAATATTGGTAATAAGAGGAGAAAACAAGAAATCACCAGTATCCAGAAGATATATTTTGGACTTGCATAGGAACACAAACGCCATGTATACAACAGACCATCAGTAACCGCTGTCAAATCATCCTGTATAAGTTCACTCAATTCTGAAGAGAATCTCGGGACGTCACTTGCAATTCGTTGCTCAGGGTGTGTAATCCGACCATCCACATGTGATATCTTGTAATATGACATATTCTGCAACAGTAATAAAATATGGTGAATCCATACGTTGTACCACTGTAATTTATCTAACTCCTCACTAGTCAACTGACAAACAAGGAGAAGGCAGAGAAAAAATAAATCATTCAGCCTGAACCAGAAGAGAGTGCAGCAGCTACCTCAAAATAATGAGAATGGATAAGCTTGGTCAATATCTTCCTGAACCGCAAACTTAAGGTCCCGGTTATGTACTTTGAAGTTGAGTGCATTGTCGATAGCAAGAAACACAATAGAATATTTTCGGTGATAAGTCGTAGAAACAGCGGAGCACGCCTTAAGAAAGCTGCGCGAAATAGGAATCCCTGCACTTTTGCCAATCTATTGCTCAAAGCAGTTCTAAAAACCTGCAAGCCATAGAACGATAATATGATTAGAAAGCGAATAAAAGGTCCAAACTGGAATAAAATTCCAAGTCGAATACAATAACAAACAGAAGAATGAAGTATTTCATGTATTGATAGAAATGTGTACCACTGTGGCCACTAGTGCCAGAAGATCCCTCGCACCCATTCGGCCCATCTGAGACATAAGAATAGCAGTCAGAACCTGAAGCGATTTCAATCCTCCTTTCCTCTTTTTTGTATTCATCTTTGAATTTTTTTCCTTTTTAATCATCTTTTCTGATGCCTCGTTGCCATCACTATGCCCATTGCAATGACGTGAAGAATCAAGTTTTTGGGAGCTGATCCTTGACTTCAGATAGGCAGCAGTCCCACCAGCAGCCAGAATCCCAGCCGCAAGCAGCATGGATTTCCTGTGGGAATCAGAAGGGGTAACAAAGATGAAACGTTACGTTATGATATATCGCGCATGGCAGGACAAACAAAAAGGAAAACAGGACATTTCATGTCTCAAGAACACCATAACTGGCAAAGAGATATACAACAAGAAAGTAAGTGTTACCGTCTTGACGCCACAAGATTACGGCCATGTTCAGTTAACTGCAATAGCTGTAGAGACGGCATTCCGATGATTAACTTCTTACCAGGAAACTCTCAGAGCCAAAACAACCTGGGAATCATCCGAGCTCAGTAGAGTAGGAATATTCTATTGTAAAAAAAATAAAGATTTGCCACACACAATATTTATTGCCCGTGAGAAAAAAAAAGAACATAAAGAATAAATGCATTTAAGGAGAAGAGAAATGGGTTTCAGGACCGCAGTCAAATTCAAGGAGGTGATCAAAGACTATGAATACGCAGAGAAAAAATTCGAAGCACAAATTGTCTTTCTGAATAACCCTAACATGACATTAACTTTGCATTTTCACCCATAAAGTTGGTGGATTTGGTTCCAGTAACAGCTACTATTGCTTTCCAGATTCAAAAATTCCAATTGCGGAATCCATTACCACTCACTTAAACCAAACTCATCTTCAATTTCCTATTTTCAAATGTCAAAAAAACAATGCCTAATTGATCCTAATCCCATTCACAAACCCAGAAACCCACGGAATCAGAAAAGCCAAGAAACGAGATTCTTCAATTTGCACAAAATTGCTAACATCTGACAAGAAATCATACGAACCGAAGAAAAAATCTCTCTGCTGAAATCAAAGAATCATGACTCTTCCAAAGCTAATCAACAGCTGACAATCCAAACCAAGAAAGGAAAACACGTCAATTACCTCAGCATGAGCGTATCAGACAGGAAAATCACCGGGAAAGATAGCAGAATAAAAGCTAAATCTCCTTTGCCCTCGTTCTCAGTTTATAGCTTCGTATGGTGTGCAAATTGACCCAACTCGGAACGAGTGGGAAAATTGAAATCGATTATCAGCTTCCGCTTCCCTAATTGAAATTCTACCAAAATCAATCAAGACGCCGACGCTTCGTCTCCGAATCCGTCACGACCGCGATCGTACCAGACCGCCGCAACTCAACTCCCAAAATAAAAGAGAAAAAGGTAGAGAGAGAGAGAGAGAGTTGTGAGCCAAAACTCGGGAAGAGGAGAAGGAGATGACGAATGATTTACACGTGCGAAGGTAAATTTTTTTTATTTCTTTCGTAATAACTCTCGTTTTTAATTTTTATTTGGGAGAAAATTTTAAAAATTCTAAAATCTCTATAATTGTTTTTTTATCATACAAATCGGAAAAATATCAAATATATCATCGTATTTCATATATATCTTTATAAATCTAATAAAAATTTGGAAAAAAATAATATTTTTTCGAAATGGAATCTATTTCCAAATTGAGAGAAGGAATAAGACATAATTTCAAATTTGAGAGCAATTTTCTCGAGCTAACTCTAACAATTTTTATGTGATTTTCAGTGATTTCGAACGATTTTTCGAAATTTTTATAGATTGCATAGATCGTTTGGATCGTATAGATAATGATATATATATATAGATCGTGTGTATCGTATGAATCGTTTAGATCGCATGAATCATATATATCACATGATCGAAATATTAATATTATAAGAGTAAAATTGAAGTTAATTTTTTTAGAGAATGATTGAATTAAATTTTTTTTTAAAATTACCCTATACAAATTAAAAGTAAAAATAGAATTCAAGATTTTCAATATAAAGTTTTTTGTTTTTTTATCATACAAAGGATATTATTTAGGAATCCAATAAAATAGAACGGTTTTCTAGTAAAATAAAATAATTTGAGATTATTTTATATTTTTGCTTATTATGTGGATATATATATATATATATATATTCCGCACATGCGGTTCATTTCGTGTTTCCAAATCATGTCAAATGATTGGAAAAAAATCATGGTCAATTAATTTTATTCTTAACGATATGACCAAATATATATATATATAGATATAGATTTACTCTTGTAAAAAGAAAGTTTTATATATATATATATATTGATAAATAACCATTTATGATTTATTCATTTAACCTATTTTATACAATTTAAACATTGAAATTTAAGATATATGTAGGTTTCAGTTGATCAAACCCTATGTTTTATTTTATTTATCCATCAAGTTTTAATATTTTTGGTAATCCACTTTAATATGTGATTAGGAGATTTGTAAAATCATTTCATGTGAATATTTGATTACGATATTTGTAAAATAATTTCATGTGAATATTTGATAAATTTACGAGATTTGTAAAATAATTTTTAAATCATATAAATATAATAAATTTACAGTAAATTATTGACATTTAATATATGAGTTAAGTGTATAATGAAATATGCAAACTCATAATGACGCTTAATTTCACTAATTAAATAAATAATATATATACATTTCCTGATTGAATGAAAACAAACATTTCTAAAATCATTAATTTTAGTGAACTTGTCTATAGATAGTTTAAATTTAACATAAAAAAATGTTATAGACTTAATATTAAATTATCGATGTGTAAAAAGTGTATCCATGACCACAAAAATATAGGCATTAGGTATATCATATACCGTATATGATACTATCATCCAAGTAACAATTAGGTGGCTTTTTCTATCATGATATCTCTTGTTGAAAAATATATTGTAGTACAAAAGAAATTAAATAATTTATTTAATATGTAATATAAGTAAATGTATGTTATTTTTAGATAATTCTTATGAGTAATTACATAGTTAAGCCTATTTAAATTAAATAATTTTAAACATATTTATATTATCTTATATTGTCTTTTAGACATAATATAAACTAATAATTCATATATATAATATTTGACAATTCTAAATTTAATTTTTATATTATTCGTATTCAAATTATATTTAATATGATGTTAGAATCTTATTCGTCTCGATTTTAATATATTAATATTGAGGTCCCGATTATGATATTCATGTTTCAAACCTGAATCTGAATACGAAGAAAATTATTTTGTTATATTATTTCAAATCTGATATAAAATGAACTATTAACCCTATAAATATAATATTAGACAACTTCAAATTTTATAATTAATTGATAAATTCAGTCTCATATTTAACAATATATTCCATTAAACATTATTTCATTTTATATGCATATAAAATATAGATAAAATATATAAAAAATATTCTTAAATTAAACTCTTTAAGATTTTAAAAGATCTACGAATAAAATAAAGATGATTTATCTATTTTCATGATTAACATAACAATTTCATTTATTTACTTTAAAGTTTTTTTCCTATAAAAGAGAATTGTGTGTGGATAAGATTTTAATATAAGATGATGTAAAATGCAAATTGGAGAGAACAAGTGTGTGTAAAGAAGAGAAGGTGACAACAAAATAACCTTATTGGAAAGCACACATATCTATGCTTACATATCTTATTATTACATGATCATGTTGGACTTTCATCATCTTGTCAGACCAAACATTTATAAATATATTATATTCTTTATACATATACACAATTTCATAATATATTGACGATCGATTCGTTACAACTCTATTTTGTTCTAATTTGATATTCCTGTTGATTTTGTTATAAATCGATATAATAATGTTTACAACAAAAAATATATGAATTCAAATTATAACTCTTTTAAATATGAAATATAAATGAATATATAATTGTACCGACCAAATGTATTTTGTTTTCATTTATATTAATGTGGTTGTCATTCTTCTTATGTTAAATGGGCCTTGCAATTCCGTTTAAAGCCCAAAAGTGCATTAAACGTGGTCAGCATTTGAAGAATCACAATTTTATCATCACCCATACACTTGCACGATTTTACAATCCCTCGTGCAGCTAACAGTAGTATTGGACGATTTTCAGTGATTTTTAATATTTTTTGACGATTTTTAATGATTTTTTAATTATTTTTAGTAATTTTGAGCAAATTTTTAGAGTTTTTATGGGTTATATAGATCGTTTGGATCGTACTGGACCATATCGCATCGTAATGAATTATTGGGTCGCATTGAGTCGCACTGACTCGCATTGAATTGATGATTTTTTAATTATTTTTAGTAATTTCGAGCAATTTTTTAGAATTTTTATGGGTTATATAGATCGTTTGGATCGTACTGGACCATATCGCATCGTAATGAATTGTTGGGTCGCACTGAGTCGCACTGACTCGCATTGAATTGATGATTTTTTAATTATTTTTAGTAATTTCGAGCAATTTTTTAGAATTTTTATGGGTTATATAGATCGTTTGGATCGTACTGGACCATATCGCATTGTAATGAATTGTTGGATCGCACTGAGTCGCACTGAATTGTTGGGTCGCTCGATCATACTAAATTGTCGTTGGATCGCAATGAGACGCACTGAATCACATTAGGTCGCATTAAGTCATTGGATTATACTGAGTCGCAAGATCGCAAAGACAATTTGAAAATATCAATATTTATAAATATATTTTTGAAATTATTTTTTTTAAATAGTAGATTTGGAGTCAAAGTACCATTTTAAAGATATTTTTGAAGTTATCCTCAATAAATCAAACTATTATGAAATTATTTGACTTCAAAAACATTTAACTATATATATTTTACAAAAAATATATTAAAAAACATATGTATATTTTGATGTCATAAATAATCGAATCAAAATTCTGTAACACTACTACAACATATTTTAACCAAAGGTGTTATAGGTTTGAAATATGATAGAATCAACAACAATTGTCATAGTATAGAAGGTTGATAATTTTTAAAAATTAAAACCAATTTGATAATAACTGAATTTGATTATTTATTATATATATATATATATTATTGTGTCATTATAATTGTCAATATGACATTCATAATTTCCATTCGCAATTATATCATCAATGGTTGTTTCGAATTTACATCTTACTTTAAATCGGTAAATTAAATTAATCAGGGTTAAACAAACTTTAATACTATGAACAAATTTATCATGCATTTTATATATAATATTAGTTATTTATAATTTTAATCTAACAATAAAAAAATTACTTAAAATAATGACATTAGTGGGCCATAGAAGAAGATGGGCAAGAAGAAAAAGAAAGAGTGACGTTGATTAGAAGATTTAATACTGAATGTTACAAGTAACGGTCGTCATAAAAACTTATTACTTTTTAAAAATAATTTTACCTCAAATTAACAAATAAATAAAAAACGTGGGAATTTATTCTTGTCCCCTCCACGACCACATACACAATGTTGATTAGGGATGGGCAAAAAATCCGAAGGATTCGTCTCGTCTCGAAATTCGTTCCGAATTCGTAAAAAGTTATTCGTATTCGTGGGTTCGGGTTCTGATTCGGGTAATTTAATTTTAATATCAGCGGATTCGAGTTTAGGACGGGTTTTGTAGTTTCATAAACGGGTTCCCACGGATACCCGCTAAAATTACAAAAATACCTCTATTTTTATTGTTTATTATCTAAATACCCCTCTAACTCTAATCTAACCCTAATTTTAATTTTGCAAATGCTCTCTTGCTCCTCTTGCTGCGCCTCCCTCTTGCAGGTGCTCTCTTGCTCCTCGCGGCGCCTCCCTCTTGCTCTTGCTCTCTTGCTCCTCGCGGTGCCTCCCTTTCCGACCGACTCCCACCCTCTTGCTCACCCTTCTCGCGGCGCCTCCCTCTCCGACCGGCTCCCACTCTCTTGCTCATTCTCCTCGCGACTCCCACTCTCTTGCTCTTGCTCTCCTCGCGCCTCCAACCCTTTTGCTCTTGCTCTCCTCGCGGCTCCCTCTCCGACCGGCTGGACCGAACGCCTCTCTCCCTCCTGTGTTTTGAGTTTTTTTTTGCGGGACAGATACCCATGGGTTTTGGCGGGTTTTGCGGGTACCCACACCTTGCGGATACGAATACGGGTACTAAAACTAGTTATCCGTATGGGACGGGTTCAAATGCGGATAGTGAGATTGTCACGGATACCCGCGGATGCCCACCCCTAATGTTGGTCTTTATTTATTACTTTCTTAGTTATTGATTTTTCGTACTCTCAGTAAATTTTCAATGAAAGTCATTTTTTGTTACAATTACCACACAAAAACAAAAATATGTAAATGTTTTTAAATATATCTTAAATTTTCTAAATTAAAAAATAGGGAATATAGTATAAAAAATATCCAACTATTTTATTTTACCCTATAAAATTTGAATTATTTTCTTTAATCTAAAAAATCCAAACTTATTTTTTTACTTTAAAAACATTAACTCTATGAATATAGTGTAGAAAATACCTAATTTTTTAATTTTTGCCTATAAAACAAAAATTATTAGAACCTAAAAATTTTGAATTTTTTGTCTAAAAAAACACAAACTTATCAAATTAATCATATCCATACACAAACAATAACACTAAATCATATTTTAACTCTTTAAATTTTTAAATTTATCTTAAAAACATAAATTTATCAAATTAATCATATCCTAAAATTAATATTTTTAAGATAAATATAAATTTGAAAATTCAAATTCATGTTTTATAAATTAAAATAACATAATTAGATATTTTTTTATGTTATATTCCCTCAAAATAATATTTGGTCTTTTATACAAATATATATATCCAAATAATAGTAGAAAAAGAGAAGAGTGTCGCTGTCGGCCCGTGTAGATCCACCGACACCACAACACAACCCAAGTCCGTCGGTTGTTACCGCAATGACCGAATTACCCTCTCCCTCATGTCGTGGACCCCACGCAATTTTAATTAAAAAATAAAATGATATAATTCCCCATATTGTATTGATTTTTATGTTATGTCCAAAGTCATAATTACAATTATTACGAGATATATAATATCAGATATGAATCTGCCTCGTAATTACGTATTCCCATGTATACACATTAATTATAACTCAATGTTTATTGTTTGGATTGTCAAATCTTTAGATTCTCAACTAATTTTATTATTACATTTTGTTCAAATTTTAAAACTTTATATTTTATTTTATAATTTGTTGAAATATAGTATTTTATTCAAAAATGTATTTTATGAATTTATGTTTTAACAGAAGATTCAATAATCATTTACCTACCTATTAATTATAATTTTATTCATTTTCAGGCAAGTTCATAGCACAATTAAAAACAAACAGACATTATTATTATTTTTAATACGACTAATGCTTGATTTATCATTTTTAAATTGTTTAGCATACACGTAGTTATAGATAACTCACCTTCTCGATTTGATCCATTCGTAATTTTTTTATTTGTAACCAAATTGATTCCAAATATTCAAATTTGAATTAATTATATATATAAAGTGTATCTTTTAGTTTAAATTTGATTCTTACATAAAAAGATATTATAATAATAGAAACGTGTAAAACTTTATTTTTTTTTCTTAAAATATAAAATAAGATAAAATGGTTCCAATTTGATTGGTCACAAGGTTTATTAATCAATATGTAAGAAGAAAAGGTACAAATAAAGCGTTCGATCAAAGAAATGTTTCTATGTATAAAAAACAGAACATCTGAATTCTAATATACGTATGTATATATATATATAGATATATATAGTATACAAAAACAAATGATTGTCATATTCTATAAAAGATAAAATCTGTATGAATATAATATACTTATTATTTAATCCACACCGTTCTTTAAAATGAAATAAATGTGAAACATTATTTAGTTTTGTTTCATCTTATCTCACCAAACAATATTCACATTACGCATTAAAAATTACTTTAACTAAAAATGAAAAGTTAATTGATTTGGTATAAATGGCATTATAGATTAATTATTACGTTCAAGATGTCTAGAGATCCAATATCCTAATGAATATTCTATTAGAAAAGTATGGATGGATTAGAAACTAATAAAATAAATGTTATTTGTATCCAACATTTATTTCAAATCCCTCCCAAATTTTGTAATAATTAACACACTTTGTAACGGGTTAATAGTTAAGGTAGATTGGATATTAATTTTAAAAATCACATTGTCGATTTGAACGGGGATAATTTCAAAAATACCTTAAAATGTTATTAGGATTTCAATCTTACGATTCTCTAACAAAATTTATCTTAAATTTCACTTTTAAAATATTGATATTTCCAAATTGTCTTTGGAATTCATACGACCTATACAATCCAAACAATTTATGTAATTCAAACGATCCATACAATTCTTGTTATTCATGCGATTTTTCTGACTCATACGATCCTTACAATCCTCGAAAATCGTTAAAAATTGTTCACAACTTTAAAATCGTCAATTAATCATTCTCGTTTAAAAGAGATTTCATTTCACTAACAAATATATCAAAACATATATTTTCATTAATAAAATATAAAAACATGTATATATATTTTTTTTCTAAAATTTTTTATTAGATTTAGGAGTTTATTAGATTTAGGAGGATATCCTTAATATTCCCCGTTAAAATAAGAGCTGAATATCATATATTTTTTAAAAATTTTATCCATAAATAAATACAATTGCAGTAATCTCTTTCCACTTCTGCCTCTACTATTTCTTCTTCGACTGCATTCCCAACAAAAGTTGACAAATTACTGAAATTAAATAAAAAGGGAAAAAAAGAAAAAAGGAAAAAAAGGAAAATTCAATTCTTCTTCCCTTCTTCTCCACCTTCCTCTACATACTCCTTCTTCCTCCTCTCAGCTCTAGAGAACAGACAAATCAAAAGAAAACACGTGGCATAAACCCCATGCACCTTCCAGTTCGTCTTTGGCGGCTGTCGGAGCACCACCCTATGAAAAACTGCCACGTAATAATGAAGCCCAATAGCAAAGCCCACTAAAGTTTGGGCCAAGCCCAATACCTTGAGGCTCAAGTCACAATCAGTGGAGAACACTAACAGCATGTACATCAATAGGAGAAGCAAATACAGTACGTAGCCTAGGGTTTGCAGAATCTGTAACCATACATACGTAGAACGCGATGTGGCGTAGAAGAATTTGAGCGGCTCGAGACCCGTTACGAGTGATGAAAGACAAAGGATTGAGAAGTAAATTGATAGGTATACTTGGATGAAGATCAAGATCTTTTGGAGAGAAAAGTAGGCTTTGAATCGGTTGAAAATGAGAGAAACTAAAAGTAAAGGGACTAAAATGAAAATGAAGGAGACGGCGGTGGCGATTGTGGGTGCGTATTTGGTACCGAAGTAGGGTTTGAAGTTTTTGGTCATCTCTTTGTTGGCTTTTGTGAGGTAAATTTTGGATGTGCTTGAGATTCGTTCGAGGTCTGGGATGAGTGATCGTTGAAATTTCGTGGGTAAATCTCTGAATTCGTTGACTAAGTCGTCGTCTTCTTCATCGTCAAGCCAAAAGGGTTTGATCTCTTTCTTCTCGGTGGATTTGGATTTTACGGTTTTGTCCTCGGACTTGGTTTTCTTGTCTGAAGGAGGAGAAAGTTGGGAGCTTTGAGATTTTGTGTTTTTGGGTGAACTTAATTTGGACAGATCTGATGATTTCTTGATCGATGACGAACTGGGTTTGGTTGAATTGCTGGATTTGGAACCCAAAGTGAGCTTCTTGAGATCAGATGTCTTGGTCGTGAGCTTCGAAGATAGATCCATGGCGGTCTGGTTTTTCTTCGTGGAAGAAGAGGTGGGTTTGATGAGTTTGGTTTGGTTCTTCTTGGTTGAACCATTAAGTTTCTTCTTAGTAGACAATATCTCAATCTCAATCTCATCTTTTTCCGACAATCTTCTCATCCTTTGTTCATCGGAAGAAATGTCCGACGAGGCAAAACTGACAGTAAAAGAAGAAGAACAAATGAAAATGAAAAGAATAAGATACAGTAAAAGTACCTTTCTGAAACTCAAGTACGAGAGTGGAGCCATTGTTTTCTTTCTCAGACAGATCTTGTAAAATAAGCTTACAATAATGTTAATTATATAGATCTGTAATTTATGAGGAAGAGACTGACACTGTGTATATATATATATGTGTTTATATATGTGTGTGTGTATATATATATGTGTGTGTTAGTGTGAAAGAGAAATGGGAATGGCAGAGAAACCAGTCATTGATAATATCAATATTCATCACTATTCGTCCCACCGCCATCTGCAGATTCTATACTCTATTTATTACTTTTAATATGTAATAAATAAATAAATAATAAATATTAGTTCTATTAATGTTCGATCACGTAAATTACGTCTAACGATGTTTATTATGAATTATTATTATTATTATTATGCGGATCAAAATAGAAAAATGATAATTAAGCAATTCATAGTTAGATAAATAATGGTCATGAAGTATGAGGTTAATATTGAATAAATAGTAGCTAACATCTTAGTTTGATGTATATATGGATGAATGAATGCATATTAATGTGAAAGAAACAAGGGATGGCTTAATTATAATCCATCTTACAACCACATCATTTAATAATAACTAAACCTTCCCCTCTTATTAAATATTCCAATGTATATCTTGTATAATTATATATAGTAATTTCTACTTTCCATCTTTCATATATATATATGCATGGATTATTAATAAAATGCAACAAATTTGAAAAAAGCGAATCACCGTGGTCCGCAAATATGGCGAAATGTAAAATTTAAAAATCCTAAATTACGTTGCGTTATATTTGTGTTTTAGTGCGTTTTTAATAAAATTACGAAAATATCTTTCTATTATAATTTATATTAATCGTATATATATTGTATATTTAAAACTTTTATTTTTTAAAATTTAAAATTTTATTTCAAATATTTGAAAATTATAATTAAAAAGTATACTCTATAGAATTGAAATAAATTTTTTATTAATAATTATTTATTTTGATAATTATGTTAAAAACACAATCACAGCAGTTTTCTTTCATTCGTTTTTAGTCGCAATCATATGCAAACCCATAATTTTCATCATTCAGACAAAATAAAATAAAATGATATTAATCGTTAATAGATACGCTATCAAATATAAACGTAAACACAATATTTTCACCAATCAAATTCTAAAAGTGTGCTTTTACGTTCTATGGATCATGAAAATATGTAAATTTATATCTCTAAAATAATAAATAAAAAATATTTAAAAAGAGGTGATGAATTAAATGCAAAAGGGAGAAAGGGCTTAGATTATTAGATCAGTCACATGGAAAAAAAATTGACATGTCTTTGTTTTTTCTTGCCTTTTTCTAACGCGCTTTCAATTGATGCTTTGGCTTTACTCAATTTGATAAACGAATAAATTAATTCTTATTATATTAACAAAACTATAAATTCGAAAACTTTGAAATTAATTTAATGTATAGTAGTCGATATAATACATTATTGTTTGTATCAAAATATAAAATAATCAAAACCAAGTAAATATAAAAAAACTTATAATTGGAGTTGGTAAAGTTTTACAGTTTCTGTTAACACATTGTCATTATTATATAATATAATTAATTGCTCGGAAATTAACGTTAAGTGGGAGTGTTAATTAAATTAATAACCCAACATGTCTTAATCAATGTTGTTTTAGTGACGTGTCTAGGTGGACTCATAGACTACTCGAAGTGATGCTTTGACCTTATTTTCCAGTCAAACTGTAGCTAAATCACTTATTTTGGGTTTAATATCTTATATATATATATATCGTAATTGAAAAATTCGGACAAATTTTTTGTTTACGAAATCATATCCGATTATGATTATCTGATAATTATATTATATAATATATGAATACATAAAAGACTAATGTTTTTTTATATACAATTCGAATTCTACATTTGTCTTAAAATAAGATGATTTTTTCACACAATATTTTATTCAAGTGCTATTGAACTTGTCATTGTTGGGCGCCTACCACTTGACTTCATATAGAAAATGTGAAAAAAATTCTAATAATTATTTAGAGATATTAAGCATGTTAGAACCAAAGGAATTCAGATGTTATAGAATATACATGCAATCCTACGAATGCAACCTTATGGATGTATCCGGAGCGTATGGAGTGTTCGGGAGCCTGCTTCGAATTGGCGTAATGGTTCGGTAAACGAACGCAATGGTTCGGCGAACGGACGTTATTTTTGACCGAAAACCCAACGGTAAAAAAAATTTCGGCCTGCTCAACCCAAGAGCCCCAAGACCCATCTTTGACATTTATATATGTATATATATGTGCATATACACACGTACCAATTATCCATCATATGACCATTTGAAAGCATTAATTATATGGACACTTATATAGTGTTCATTTAATGCTTTAAGTTCTAATGTGAGACTTTTTTTAATAAAAACATGTGCAATGCACATGTGCCCCACACACATGTGCCACATGTGTCCCACACATATGTGCCACACGTGCTAACAATACCCCACTTTTTCTATTCAAACTTAGCAATATCCCACATTTGAATAGAAAATAAGATTTCATTTTAAGAATTCTTGCTAGGTATACATTTGAAAAGGTGTCTTTTGGACTTGAACCGTTCATTGTGAGTACTTATCGGATTCACTTTGTGAGTTAGTGACCTACAGTCTTGAACTACTCACGTTTCATAGTAAATCAAGATAATAAGTATCAAACATACCAAACCAAAATATTTCGATTCTTACGGTTGTGTTCATTCTGGTCCTGAACATATCCTTCATTCATGAGAATTTTAGAGAACTTAGCCATATCAGTTCTCAAAGATGCGATCCCGTATCAATCTTATATAGGTGTTGCTAATCAGAAATAGTCTATCACGATTCCACTTTTCAAACTATTAGCATCATTGAGAATCCAAGATTCATCCCTTAATCATCAACGGAAACACACTTTATTTCAGCATAGGAATAGACATGAAAGTGTGTGTTACACTTTGAGTCTTCCTCAATTAGTTTGCCTATTGAACCTAGACCATGGGATCTCCAATGCTGCTAGGTTAGGTTTCCACCAAATAATGACTCATTCCATTGGCTTTAAACCCATTCCCCTCATTGTTCATAAAACTTGCTTTCTACCAAGGCCTTTAGTCAACGAATCCGCAATGTTTTCTTTCGATTTTACATAGTTAATGGATATAATTCCATTTTTCTAGCAAATCTCGTATAGTGTTATGACGTCGCCTTATATGTCTCAATTTGCCATTGTAGATTTGGTTCTTAGCTCTTGACAGAGCATCCATACTATCACAATGTATGCAAATGGCAGCAACAGGCTTTTGCCATAACGGTAATCCTTCTAGGAAGTTTTTGAGTCATTCGGCTTCTTCAGCGACTTTGTCTAAGGCTACAAATTCCGCTTCCATAGTCGAACGCATCACAACAGTTTGTTTTGATGATTTCCAAGATACGAGTGCTCCTCCAAGTGTATAGACATACCCACTTGTGGACTTACAATCCGCATTGTTTGAAATCCAGTTCGCATCACAATATCCTTCCAACACTGGAGAATATTTTGAGTAATGCAACCCATAACTCATCTTATGTTTCAGGTATCTCAAGACTCTTATTAACGCAACCCAATGTTCTTTTCCTGGATTGTGAGAATACCTAGTAAGTTGACTTATCGAATAAGCTAAATCTGGTCTTGTACAATTCATGATGTACATTAAACTCCCAATAACCTGAGTATATTCCAATTGTGATACACTCTCACTTTGATTCTTTTTAAGGTGAATAGATGGATCATATGGAGTTACAACAGGTTTATCATCGAAATGTCCAAACTTCTTTAGGACCTTTTCGATGTAGTGAGACTGCGTTAAGATGTAACCTTCCGAACTTCTATGAATTCGGGTTCCTAGTATTACATCAACAGGTCCCATGTCTTTCATATAAAAAAAAGAATGCAACATCTTCTTGGTTCAATTGATCACGTCTTTGTTTGTACCCATGATTAACATATCATCGACATATAGAGATACAATGATACAAGTGTCTTTGTACTCTTTCACATAGACACATTTATCACATTCATTTATCTTAAATCCATTTGATAATAATGTATTATCAAATTTCTCATGCCATTGCTCAGGAGCTTGTTTAAGTCCGTAGAGAGATTTAATCAATTTACAAACTTTCTTCTCTTGACCTTTGATCACAAACCCTTCGAGTTGATCCATATAGATTTCTTCGTCCAATTCACTATTCAAAAAATGCGGTTTTTACATTTATCTGGTGAATCTCCAAATGGTGAATCACCGCAATTGCAATTAACGTCCGTATAGACGTAATTCTAGACAGAGGTGAATAGATATCAAAGAAATCCATTCCTTCTTTTTTACGATAACCTTTGGCTACTAATCGAGCTTTATACTTCTCTATAGTGCCATCTGGTCTCATCTTTCTTTTCAATATCCATTTATGTCTGATGGTTTTACGACCCGGAGGTAGATCAACCAACTTCCACGTGTTATTTTGCACAATGGAATCCACTTCATTTTGGATAGTCTCTTTCCAATAAGGTGCTTCTGACGATTCCATCGCAGCCTTATAAGTTTGAGGTTCTCCTTCAAGAACAAAGGTCACAAAGTCATGCCCAAAGTTTTTGGCAATTCTTCCATGTTTACTTCTTCTATGTTCTATAATTTCTTGTTGAACCGATGAATAACTAGCACCATCATAAGACGAATCACCATGTGTTCGTTTTACATGGTGTTTCTCTTTGAAAGGAAAAATATCCTCAAAGAAATCTGCTTCGGCAGATTCCATCATTGAATTCTTATGTCTTCAATATTGGAATTATGAACCAAAAATCTATAGGTTTCACTATTCTTGGCAGGGCCAATATAAATGCAATCAATAGTTTTCGGTCCGAGCTTAGTTCTCTTTGGAAGAGGAACTTGTACTTTCGCAAAATAACCCTACACTTAGTCTTATAAGTAGGCAATCTTCCTTTCCATAATTCGTAAGGTGATTGATTACTCAACTTATGAGGAATTCTATTCAACACATCATTTGCAGTAAGAATCGCCTCACCCCATAAACTAATTGGTGCTCCCGAACTTATTAACATTGAATTTATCATGTTTTTCAACGTTCTATTCTTTCGTTCGACAACTCCATTTTGTTGTGGAGTATATGGTGCAGTCGTTTGATGCACTATTCCATGAGAAGAAAAATTTTATGCAAAGTCGTTAGATAGATATTCTCCTCCTTTATCCGACCTTAAAATTTTTATTCTTTTGTCAAGTTGATTTTCAACTTCTGCTTTGTATATCTCGTACATACTTAAAGATTCATCTTTTGTACATAACAAGTATACATAACAAAATTTACTACAATCATCAATGAATTTATGTAATAGTTTTTCCTTCCTCTACTCGGAGTTGCTTGGAAATCACAGAAGTCCGTATGAATCAAACCAAGAACTTCATTTATCTTTTCAATAGATCTATGCGGATGACTTATATATTTTGATTCTATACAAACCCCACATTTTGTTTTTATGTTCAATGAACACTTAGACAAGAGACCTAAATTTACCATTCTTTGTAAAGAACAAAAATTTATGTGTCCCAATCTATAATGCCATAAAGAAGATGACTCAATCATGAACTTAGAAGCATCAATATTATTAATAATAGTATCGGTTACAATAGGAAAAACATTTAGTTTAAATAGTCCCTCAGCGAGATAACCCTTTCCCACAAACACTCCACCCTTGGAGATAACAAATTTGTCCGACTCAAACACTAACTTAAAACCCTTGTTTCTAAAACAGGACCGGATATCAGGTTCTTCCGAATGGAAGAAACATGAAACACGTTTGATAAGACAAGTTTCTTTCCCGAAGTTAGTTTCAGAACAACTTTTCTTTTGCCTTCAACCTTCGCGGTTGCTTCATTGCCCATGTACAAATTTTCTCCATCTTCAACCTTTTGGTAAGTAGAAAACAACTCTCTAGCCGAACACACATACATAGTGGCTCCAATGTCAACCCACCAATCATTGGTGTTAGAACCAGATTTTCTTCTATGACAGCAATAAACTAATTTTCAACAACGTTAGCATGATTGTTGGTCTTTCCCGAACCACTACCATGAGGTTGTGCCTTCTTGTGGTAGCAATCTTTTACCTTGTGTCCGCCTCGTCCACATACCCAGCAATTTGTTGTAGCCCTTATCCTTACAGTTTTCTTGAAGTCCAATTTCCATGGAGCAAGGGCTGTGGGATTTGCATACATCTTTCCCTTTTGTCTCAACCATGTTAGCGTTTGTCTCAACGGATGTCAAGTCACATTTTTCACCAATTCGACTGTTCTCTTCAATACGGAGTTTCAAGACCAACTCCTTGAGACTCATATCCACAGTTATATGTTTTAAATATTTCTTAAAATGTGTCCAGGAAGGTGGCAATTTGTCAATGAATGCACAAACAATAAATGTTGATGGTAGTAACATACATTCCTCGTTTAACTCGTGGATTATGACTTGAAGTTCTTCCACTTGTTTGATGACCGATTTTCCATCGATCATTCTAAAGTTAAGAAACTTCCCAGTCACGAATCGCTTTGAAGAGGCGACTTCAGTCTTGTACTGTTTGTCCAAGGCCTTCCATAATCCTCGAGCAGAATTATACTTCGAGTATATGTCGTATAGAGAGTCGTCCAATGCATTCAGAATATAGTTTTTACAACTAAATTCGTTTTCTACCCAAACCTTTACAGCCTTTTCTCTTTCGACCTTTTCTTCAGTATTAAGATTCTCTCATTCGCCTTCAGTTAGGGCCTCAGGAGGATCCAGATTCAAGTCATATGCAACTTAAAGTGTTGAAAGATAGAACAACATCTTCTGTTGCCAACGCTTAAAATTTTTGCCCTTGAATTTCTCAGGCTTTTCAACATGGTTGTTTTTCACACCCGACATTGTTTGGTCCATCACATAATTCTTTCTGTCTTAGATTACTAGAACCAAAGAAATTCAGATGTTATAGAATACACAGATTAAAATGAATATAAACTTTATTGAATTGAAAACGACCAATTTAAAATACCATAAATTAGAGGTGATCGAGGTTTGCGGTTGCAGTGTCCTAAGACATAAATTTTCTTTCTATTTCGTCTTGAGGATTCAACGATCGCAACAGAATTATCTCTTGTTGAATGTACTCTGTTTTTCTCAAAAAATTTTACGGGTTGAAACGAATTTTTTTATGCTTATTCCGAATGATCATATGGTCATATATATAGATTTCTTGGGGTGCAAGCAACAGACGCGATCCTACGAACGCAACCCTACGGATGTGTCCGGAGCGTGTGGAGCGTCCGGGAGCGTGCTTCGAATGGGCGTAAAGGTTCGGCCAACGTACGCAATTTTTGGCCGAAAAACCAACGGTCAAGAAAAATTTTAGCCCGTTGGGCCGAGGCCCGACCTGCTCCAACCAAGAGCTCAAGGCCCAGTGCCCATCTTTGACATTTATATATGTATATATATGTATGTATATATGCATATACACACATGTCAATTATCCATCATATGACCATTTGAAAGAATTAATTGCATGAACGCTTATATAGTGTTCATTTAATGTTTCAAGTTCCAATGTGAGATTTTTTTAATAAAAACATGTGCAATGCACATGTGCCCCACACACATGTGCCACAGATGCTAACAATACCCCACATTTTCTATTCAAACTTAGCAAAGCCATTATAAATTAAATAGCATATATGTGAATTTTATTTTATCTCTAAACATTATAATTTTCACTGATAATGTTATGATAAGTTGTTTCATATTGGTTAAAACATGAATGTTGAATTCATATATATGGTACTGAACAATCCTAAATTTTGGAGCTATCCTTTGAGATTAATTAAATCCAATCCACTATTTGACATGATATAAGAGCCTGGTTTGTCTCGATTTGAATATTACGATATTGGACCCCGATTGTGATGTCCACGCTCCAAGACCGAGTCTGGACGTGAGTGAGAGTGTTATCATAAATTGTCCCACATCGACTAGTACATGAACTTTGAACTCATGTATATATGGTATTGAACAATTCTAAATTTTTAAATTAACTTTTAAGATTAATTATGTTCAAACTCATATTTGACATATAATGCGTTTTAATTACCAAAAAACGAGTTGTCATTTATATACCATAATTTGATTATTTTTAATTGTTTTGTAAGGTTAAACATTTTATACAAACTTTTAAAATATTTTGTGAGATATTTTTTTGTTGTTGCTAAAAATTGAATTTAAACCGAAAATATAAGTGGAAATTTGATATCATGCACTTGTAATTGACGATAATAAAAAAATTGATTTGTTACAGAATATGTCATTTAACCAGAATACACTAATATTGAATACTAATAATAATATAGACCATTTGGTATTAGGAGTGATTAAGGTCTTTGACTTGGGATTCACGAGGGTTGCAATATTTGACTTATTTTTTTCGCCAAGGAGTATAATAATTTTTAAAATATTTATATTTAAGGACAAATGACTATTGTATTCCTAGTATGTGTTTTTTATTGTTATGATGGGTTTTTTCTCTTCCAATTCGTTCCTTTAAATTTAGAACTATTTATCGGCTCGGGTTAAATTTTGTTAAAGGATTTACCAGAAAAAATTGCGTTTTGAATACAAACTAAATGATCAAAATCACACCTTTTCATAAATATCAAAACCCTATATTTATACATATCTTCACAATCATTTGTTCTTGAAAACACAACAAAAAACTCAAAAAAATACTCATGTGTTTCTCATGCGAGTTAACTAACTTTAAATCTATTTGTTCAAACAAAATATTTACTTGATTCAATCGAACCACTTCTATATGTATTATATAAAATAATAAAAAATTATATGTTAAAAATAATATATATTCGTATATATATATATTTAAAATTTGAGTCATATTCGAATTATATTTTACCCTCTAGATCGATGGAAGAAAAAACAAAAATCATGAACGTAATTAATTTAGTTGTCCCTCGAAATTGTGGGATCCTATGTGAATTCTCGGAAGAACTAAATATATATCATGGGCTTTTTTTTTTAACGAAGTCATACTATATTCCAGTTTATTTATTATTCTATTTTTATAAAATATTATTTAATTTATGATTGCGTAATACATAAAATAAAAAGGAATTATATTATTAATGACATGTGCCTTGAATAAGATTCCATAACCCATGTTCTAAGCACGTGATAGGCACTAGTGGGCCTTATTGGGCCCATTTAGAAATCGAACCCATGAAACATATTTTCCCACCTCTCTCTTTTTTTTTTTCACTTCAATTTCGTCATGATTGCAAAAATCCAAACTTTTATTTTAATAGTTTAGGCATTGTTGAAATCTCTATTACATATGAAAAAAAAATTGGTTGTAAAAATCATTTGTAAAAAAGAATTATATGCATCTGTGAGCCACTTGGGATATTAATTTTTTTACATTTAATATGAATACCAATACTTGACTTTCAAACTTAATGACATTTAATGTCAGTCCAATTTGTCTTTGCTTTTATACGATGTGCATATGACTTTATGCCTTCACTTTAAAATAAATAACATTTATTTAAAATTCGGGGAAAATTTACGAACCCGAGATTAGGAATTACATAACTAATTACAAATATAATAATACAATAAATTCACCAAAAAATGTTATTTAAAATCAACGTTTGGTGTGACCGCAACCCATGATTGAAGAAGGCAAATTACCAACTTTTTCGATGCCTTCTTCAAACACAACGCCCATTCCCATGAAGAAATGCGATTCAATGTGACAATGAAAAGCCCAAACGCCAGGATTGTCCGCTCTGAAACGCAACGCTGTCCATCCGTACGGATGAACAGGTACAGTGTTCTTCATTATCGGATCCACCAAATTGTACTTCCTTGAATCCTTTGATACGTTGAATTTTCCTTCTCCGTACCCAAGTACCCAGAAATCGTGTCCATGCAAATGCCATGGATGCGTTTCACTGTTGTTCGCGTTCATCGTGTTCGCGTTCTGTAGAATCACGTCCACCGTTGAATTGAACTTCAGTCTGTAGATTCCGTCACTGATAATTGCGTTTGCGTTTGAGGGTTTTTCGTATATGTCGTAGTTTCTCCAGTCGTAGTTCTCCGGCGGCGTGAAACTCCAGTCGAACGCATCGGTTATGTTCTGTTTCAACGCGATTAAGTACGGCGTGTGCGGGAGATTATACGATACATTGTTGACTGACCACCGTCTAAACCCGTTGACTTCATTCTGCGTATTTATCAGCACGATCACTCTGTCGGAACTTACCGGCGGCGCGTGAACGAACCCTCTCCTTGCCCTAATAGCTAAACTCTGCGCTACACGAGGGCGCGTGTTATTCCACACGGGGAGATCAGATATCGTTGGCAATGACGTCGGCGGTCGCCGGCGTGGGTGGTTGGGGTAGTAATTAAGCACGGCTGTGGCCGGAGGAGTTGTCGGCAATCGGCTGACGATGCTCGTAGTGATCCAGTAGTTTCGTTTAGGGTTTTGATCTGCCTTGAGCAGAACGGAGTAGGTCTCACCGGAGTATATGAAGAGGTTCTTCACAATGAACGGCTCAACGTAGTGTCCATCGGCTTCGACCACAGTCAGATTGTGACCCTAAAGGAAAAATCAAAATTAGGTTAAAAAACAGAAAATGATTTGTTTGGATGGGTGAATAAGGAAGGTAGCTTGGGATTGAAGGTACCTCAATTTGGAAAGTGAGAGCGGAGAGGGCAGTCAAGCTACCGAGTCGGAGACGGTAAGTCATGCCGGGAATGACAGTGAGAAGGAACGGCGAACATTGAGGGTTTGTATTGTTGCAAATTCCGGCGACATGGCTTGGAATTAGGGAGTTTGAGCAATTGAATTTTCCTCTTCCTTGTATCAGAAGCGACTGATGAACACATTAAAACAAATGAATTGAGTCTAATAAGTGTTCATAATTTCAAAATAATTAAGTGTTTTGGGTTGGTGAATGAGAGACTGATCTGTAAAGTTCATACACGTGTGATATATCGAATCAAAGTGGAAGGAACTGTGAAATTTACGGTTGGATATAATTTGAAAATAATTTAGGATACATCAACGTAAATAAACAGTTTCACTTTGTATATGGTGATATAAGATTATCACGGTTTCATCTTGATGTTAAATTGAGTTTCATACGAATTTTGTATTAGAACCAATTCCACCGTCTAAACGTAGAAGTTAAGACACTGTCAAAACCTATTGTATTTCTATAGATATATGTGTCAAATATAGATTTGGACCTAACTAATCACAAAAGCTAGTTCAAGAGTTTAACGTTGTCTAGTACTATATATATATATATGAATCCAAAATTCATATCACCTCTATTACCTGAGGTTCACCGACCCATTTGAAAGGAATGGAGGCAAGTCCAGTAGCTTCAACGTAAGTGTTCGTATGGTACCAATCCGAGAGTAGAATACTACGGTCGTAATCGTACTGAAATGGTTCGGATTCTGAAACTGGAAGAGACACCCGAATCATCCCTTGTAAACCGGCCTCTCTCTGCATTCCATAGTGTGAATGGTACAAATATGTCCCAGCCTGAATCATTAACATATATAACACTTATATTTTCTTTTTATATCAACTCTTAATTTAAATGTTTTTTTTAAGTCGATGATTTACTCTGTCCACCACAAATCTGTAAGTGAATGTCTCTCCCGGAAGAATTGGACACTGAGTAACACCTTCTGCTCCATCAAACCATGGAGTTCCAATCTGAAAGAAACATATAAGAAACATCATATATATATATATATATATATGGGAATATAGCGTAAAAAAAATATCTAACTATTTTATTTTATTCTATAAAACATAAATTAATATTTTCAATCTAAAAAAACCCAAACTTATATTTTTTTTGCCTTAAAACACTAACTTTAGGATATAATTAATTTGATAAATTTTTGGTTTTTTAAACAACACTTAAAAATTAGAGTTAAAATATGATTTAGTGTTATTGTTTGTGTATGGATATGATTAATTTGATAAGTTTGTGATTTTTTAGATAAAATGTAAAAATTCAAAATTTTTAAGTTCAAATTAATGTGTTTTATAGGCAAAAATAAAAAAATTGATATTTTCTACCCTGTATTCTTAAAATTAGTGTTTTTAAGAAAAAAATTTTGGTTTTTTAGATTAAACACCAAAAATTTATCATGATATATTACCAAAAATTTTGGTTTTTTAAGAAAAAGTAATATAGTTTGATATTTATTATGATATATTACCTATATATATATATAGTGTATATCTTTTCTTTTTTACCTGTCGGATGCCATGCCAATGGATAGCGACGTTTTCAGTCATCAAACTGTTCTTGAGCTCAACAACAATGGTGTCTCCTTGTTGTGCTGTGATGGTGGGACCCGGCGACTGACCATTGATCGTTATTACCAGTTTCTCGAAACAATCCGGCGATCTGAATTCGTATTTCACCTCCCATTTATATACTCGAGTTTTTGCTTCGCCGGCGGAAGAAATCACGGCGAAGAGAAATAAAAATAGAAACTTTACTATACTTTTCTTGGGTTTCATGGGTTTTGTTCTTGTTTCTGACAAAAAAAAGACAAAGATTATGAAGAAACCAGCCAACTGTTTGTCCTAACGAACACTCAACTAAAACTATAAGGATTCTCCTAACGAACACTCAACTAAAACTCGAGAAATAAGGATTCAGATTCTTGGTATGTAGGTGTATATATATATATATATATATGACTATGAAGGGTTCATGTTCTTCTTCTGTGGAAATTTCTAGGTTTTGACGCGGTAAGTTTGTTCCATGGATCTTTTAATAAACGTTTTAATTTTAAAGGGTTTGCCTTTGTCTAAGTATAAATGGTAATCAAAGTCATTGATAATATTCAAAAGTCATTATTGGATAAATTCCATGTAAAATTAGTTGTTTAATTCTATTCATATAAACACATGGCTTGTGGTAATTTGCAAATTTACAAATGGGTTGCTGTCAAATATGGGTTGGATTAATCTCAAAAGCTAATTCAAAAATTTAGCGTTGTCCAACACCGTATATATGAAATCAAAGTTGATATACTTAGTCGATATAGGACAATACATTATAATAGTTGCTATTATTAATGTCATTTTGGAATCATTAATGTCAAATATGAGTTCGAGTTTAACTAATTTAAAAACTTGTTTTAAAATTTTGGGTTGTCTAATATTATGTATATAGAAGTGCATAATTCATGTCATAGTTGATATATTTCATATTTGAAATGTTAGATTATGGTTCTTCCGATTTGAATAATACTGATGTTGGGTCTCTATTTTGATGTCTACGTTTCAAGACCGAAACTCGACGTGGAGAGAATGTTATGTTGTGTTATATTACATCGAATAGGATATAAATTATGGTTTTTTTATATATGATATTTAACAATTGTAGACTTTTGAATTAGTATTTGAAATCAGTTATGCCTAAACTCATAACTTAACGATATAAATAAATAAATGTGACAACGGTAATCCATCACAAAATATTTATATGTTGCAAAACAAATTTGTTTGGTGTTGCAATTACCATGTTCCATTGAATTAACATTTTGTTTAGTATTGTATCTTACCACATAAAGGAAATGGCCCATCAACGAATATGTCAAGTTGTATTTAATAAATTAATTATAAATCAATCAAATGCATGTCATGTGATACACATATAATTGTATACTTTTCCTTTCTCCATAATATTGAAAGGGGCAACGCGTTTTCACTTTTCAATTTTTCTTTTCTTTGCTTATTTAATTGGTTCCTTTTTTAACCAAATGTTTATATGAATTATATATATATGAGATAAAATAGTCAATAATACGGCTACTTTAAGAAACAAAACGGATATATTAAAATTTAATCTGTTGATCAATGGCAGGAAATCCAAATATTCTTGACCAAATAAATAAACAAATTCACACTGCTTTTAATTAAGTATGATATTAACTTTTTGTTCTATTAATTCTATTTGATGTTTAATCTAACTCATTTTTACTCCATTCTACGGTGAGATATAAAATTTGAATATCCTACATGTACAAAAATTATAAATAAATAATCAATAATTTGTCAATTTTTAACTAAAGAATACATGTTTACATTTTATTTTATCTTTCATAGAATAAATACGAACTTGATTAGTCGAATTAATATCAACAACAAATCACTTTACTATACGTTAAGAAGTATACAATGCATGTTAGGGACCAATCAGGGTTTTTATATAAATAATATTCATCTTGAAATTAGAGACAATAAATCATGGTATTTACATAAATCATCTATAAAAAAATTAGGATATCAATACTATTTTGTATTAATAGTTTCAAAATTAATTTTTTAAATATCTGATAAAATTTGTTAAATACAAACCATTTAGAGACGATAATATTAATATCAAATTCGTAAATATGGATAATTTCTGACAATTCATTCATCTACATATTTATGTTTTTTAAAATGTTTAGAATTTTTTGGTATATCGTCCCAAATTTCATCAATAATTTGATGATTTTTTAACATACAAAACAATAATGGTCATCGTGCATTTATGTCATTGTAGGCAAATGGATAAGCAGAGAAACCGAGGTCAAATATTTGACTTTCTTGGTCAATGTTATTTGCAAGCAAATGTTACGAAATACGAGCAAATTTTTTAAAAATATATTTTTTAATAAAATACAATTAAATCATTTTTTAATAAATACAATAATAGAAATTTCCAGCGATTTCGAACGATTTTCAAAAGATTTTCGAGGGTTTTATAAATCATATGGGTCAATTGAGTCACATTATGAAGATTGCATGGATCATATGGATCGTTTGAATCACACTAGGAGGGTCTCATGGGTCATATTAGGGATGGATATTTCGAGTTATCCGAATCGATCTAACCCGTGAGATAAATTGGATTTTGTAGAAAGTCCATATGAGTTCAATATCTAAAACCCAAATGGATTCGGGTCGGTCCGAGTTTGGGTTCGGGAGATCCCGAAGAACCCGAAAAAAAACTAAACAAACAAACCCTAACCCTCCTAAACCATGAGTCCGTCATCGCAACTCCCTCTCTCTCTCTCACACACACGAACATTCTCTTCTGCAGCTCTCTCACTCAAATGAACTAAGTTACTTCATCGGGGATTACCTACGAACATTCTCTTCTGCAGTCACAAAACATAAATTTCAAGAGAAAAATATCATTACTCTGCCTCTGATCATTACCACTGCATGCCTACATAAAATAGAAATTATTTCAGCTCCTTGTCACATGAATCAATATGGAAACAAAAAAAATCAAATAAAGATTGACCAAGTGTTGGCACGGAAATGATGATAACAGAAAAAACATATAAACCATTCACCGAAAAACTTGATCACATACAATAGATTATCGGTTGTATAAATCCACATGCAGCTTCAATAAAGTGGTTCACAAAAGTGATACACACATAACATGGTAAATGGTGAAAGACAAACTTCTGAAAGCAACCAATATACAACTCCTATAACAATAATACTAAACAAGTAAAAGTAGGCGACTCAATAAAATCAGAGTTGATTTCTAAATCCTCACCTAATTCTTGCACACAAAAAGCAGTACCATGATACGCGTATCATTATGTCCTCTCCAAACAAACCCGGAACATTGAAGAAAACAATAAACAAAAATGCAAGAGAATTTTTTGAGAATGATACACACAAAAGAAAGATCTCCAGATCTCAAAAATTCTCTTGCATTTTGGTTTATTGTTTTCTTAAATGTTCCGATGGGTTTTATATGTTAAAATTAGAATCCGAATTACCCGTTTAAAATCCAAATTACCCATTTAAAACCCGAATTATTTGTACTTATATAACCCAAAAAATCCGAAGAACCCGAAATAATCCAAATACAATTCGGGTTTTTTGGGGTTCACTGTTTCAAAACCCGAACAACCTGGACCGAAATCCGAGGAACCCGTCCCGAAAACCAAATGATTTTTTTGGTTCAATTTTTTAAAATCCGAGGAACACGAACTCGAACCAAATCCGAGGAACCCGTGCCGAAATCCGGATTGCCCACTCCTAGGTCATATGATCGTTTTGGTCGCACTAGGGTTGCACTGGGTCGTTTGGGTCACACTGGATCATTTGGGTCGTATTGGATAGCACTGAATCGGACTGGATCACACTGAATCGTACTGGATCGTTTGGATCATATTGAGTCATACTGGATCACACTGAGTCGCACTACATCGCAATGGATTATATTGAGTCACTGGGTCGTACTAAGTTGCATTGGATCGCTGGGTTGCACTAGATCGTAGAGGTAACTTGAGAATATATATTTTGAAATTAATTTTTGAAAAAAAGAGGATACATTTGAAATAAAAATAGCATTTGAAAAATATTTTTGAATTCAAAATATTTGATTAATCAACTAATTTTTTATTATTAGTCTAATTATTATTCTAATACATATTAAAAAATACCGATTTGGGCCGAGATACGAATTTGGGCCATGCCCTAACGATCTGATGGATCCTTCAAGGCCCATATGAATATCCACAGAAGAGTCGAAATGTATTATTCGTTCAATAAAATTGATTCCTTTCCACGATTAACACTAATCCGCACGGAGTCACCAATGGATCCGAATCTGCCCGAACCCGATCTCGTCTCCGCCGAAACCACCGGTTCTGGCTACCCCGTCGCCGAGGAAACCGCAATGGCCGAGCCTTTCAACGCCGGAGCTGCTGTACCTGAAGCTACAACCTCGAAATCAACCGCGTCTGTAGTCACGTCAGTCGCCGATCCGCCGTCGGAGCGATCGGGCTCGCTCAATGACCTGACTCACGATCTTGACTCGCTCCATGAACTCGCCACTCGAGGCTCATGGCAAGCCGTTATCGACAAGGTGGCTGGAGCCAGAGCCTCCTCGCTCCTCTCCAAGCCTCACGAGCATCTCACTTATCTGACTTTCCAGGTTCTGGCTCTGACGAAGCTTCGTCGATCCGCCGACGCTGCACAGGAGCTCAATTCATTGCACGATTTCGATGGTCCACATTACAGGTACGAATCCCACCCAGAGATCTACCCGAATCGGACCGGATCCATGGTTCCTTTCTCTCTCCGGTGGCTTTATGCTTTGATTCCGACCAAGCTCGGTAACCGTCAAGAAGGGTTAGATCGGCTGTACATTCTACTAGATTTCGTACGGGAGAAAATTGTAGAGAAAGAATCAAAAAATCTAGATGCATCTGTGGATGTGTGGAAAAGAAGGGAAGTATTTGTGATGAATTGTTTATTAGGGTTTCATTTAGCTCATAAGGAATTTGGGGCATCATTGGAATTGATAAAGGAGTTGATTAATCATGATCCCTTGGACCCAATTTCGATTTCGAAATTAGGGTATGTTCAAATGCAATTTGGTGACATAGAAGGTGCAAAATTCACATTCAATCGAATTGAAAAGATGTTGAATGAAGGAACAAGCAATGGATTACTGAATGAGATACAATTGAAGAATCTTATGGGTAGAAATAAGGCATTAGTTCATCTGGTGGAGAAGGATTATGTTTCAGCTGTAAGAGAGTATGAAGAATGTATGGAAAGAGATAATGCAGATGTTGTGGCAATTAACAACAAAGCACTTTGTTTGATGTATTTAAGAGATTTATCAGATGCAATTAAGGTTCTGGAGAATGGCTTAGAGAGAGTACCAACCGTTGCTTTGAATGAGAGTTTGGTGGTGAATTTGTGTAGTATGTATGAGTTGGCTTATGTTAATCACACTGATATCAAGCGGACATTGAACAATTGGATTGCGCGTGTCGCTCCTGATGACTTTGATTCATCTTGCACCCGAGTTTGAGGTATATTCGAAGGTTTGACTGGTGGAAACGCAACGCTTGCATTTGGCGTTGTTTCTGTTACCGATTGGGAGCGTGTTGTTTTATTTTGTTTGAATGGTGGAATCGCTGCGTTTGTGGACTACTGCGACTAGAAGTGAATGGTAGAAAATTGTTGCGATTGCATTTTGAACAAAATTATCAAAATAGACACTTATTAAAAACGGATTTATTTAAATTTTTTTGTTGAGTGTACATTTTTTAATTATAATTTTCAAATATTTGAAATTAATTTAAAAATTTAAAAATATTTATATACGATTAATATAAATTATAATAGATAGAGAGAAAGATAAGAGAAAGACATAAGGGTATTTTGGTAATTTTATTCAAAACGCATTAAAATGCAAACGTAACTCAACATAATTTTAGATTTTTAAAATATGTGTTTCGATGCGTTTTCGGACGACTGTGACTCCACCAGTCAATTTTCATATCGTCCGGAGTCGCAAAAAAATGCAATCGCCACGTTTGCGTTTGGCTGCGACTCCATCAGTCAATGCTTGAGTCTCTCTTCTTTGATTCTTTCTAGGTTTCACATGAAGATGAATAGAAATGATAAAACTTTGGCAAGTCTTAAGAATCTTCTCTCATCTCTGAGTATTGGTAAGGGAATAGTTGTGTCTATTTCGTGCATTGCGCCCATATGTTCAATGGATTGTGTGGTCCATGAGAACAATAGTTTACTTTCTATGATGTAAGGAAAACCCTAAAACCGTATGGTCAGACCTAGACCAAATCTTTAGCCACAATGGCTCCTTCTTATTGTTTTGATTCAGCAGCCAGTGTAATGGTCAATGGAAACCCTTTTGTTGTATGTAGAAATCTCTAATTTCATTTCAACCTATGCTGTAGAAAGAGATAATATAATTTGGAAGATTGAATGTTATCATTATGTGGAAACAAAGTATAATGAACTTAGTGGTGTTCACAATATTATATAAAGAAGATAATATAAAACATGTCTTTTGTTTTAGAGTATTTCGGGTTTGACTGGTGGAAACGCTGTATTTGTTTTTGTGATTGGCAGCGTTTCTGTCCGCGATAAGACAACGTTTTATTTCTTATTATTTGAATGATGGAATCGTTGCGTTTGGTAGCGATTATGATTTGAAGTGAATTATAGAGGATTGTTGCGATTGCGTTTTAAATAAAATTATCAAAATATACATCAATTGTTATTTAAAAAAATATTTAAATTTTAGTATATTTTTTAATTATCATTTTTCAAATATTTTAATCAATTTAAAAATTAATCAAATATTTACATATATAAATATATATATTTATTAATAATGATTTTTCTGTAATTTTTATAAAATTCAAAATGTATCTATGTACTTTTAAACGTATTTAATCGTAATCATATCGTAATTAAAAATTTTTGTGATTCGTGATAATTGCAGATATAATCTTTTGATGCGTTTGCGAGCGATTACAATTTCACCTATCAGACCGACATTTTTCCAGTGAACCCTACATACAAAACAGATGATACATTTACTGGAAACGTGTTCGATTGATGACATGTATCAAAATCTTAAAAATTAATATAATTTATGAATAGATGTTATAAAGTTTGTTTGTTTTTTTTATCTTGGATTCAAATTGTAATTTTAAAAAAGATAGTCATATCGATTAATAGAAAGTATAAACTAAATATATGTAAAAAAATGAAATGGGTTGGTGGGATTTTAAGCCTACACCAACTCCTCCAACTTCAGAATTATGTTTTGTCACTAAATTTAAATTAAAAATTAATAATTAGGGAGATTAAATAAAAGGATTATATAATGGAACCATAAGGATTAATTTTCTCTCTAATATTGGTTGCATTGCATACAGAATAATTATATCACCAACCAATCGTACCATTCCCTATATAAACCCCAACTCCGAATCTGAAAACCAAACCCGTATCTCTCTTCACCTAACCACACCACACCGCAATGGCGGCTCATAGCTCCTCCGCCGTCGTCTCCGGTGGGTATGTCTTCGCCGCTCGCAAAGACGATCACTGTCCCGATACGAATCGCATTGGATCCACTTCTTTCCGGTCTCACCAACCCCGTCGTCTCTCCCTCTCGTAAGCTTCATCTCCTTCTCTCTCGAGTTTCGTCTTTGGTCGAATACTTTTGTTGGAAAGGGATAATTTGAATTTTGAAGTGATTCTTTGATCTGTTGTGCGGTTGTGTTGGAATCAGATCCTTTTTTTTGTTAAATCGTTGCAGATATTACATATTTGTAGGTTTTATGATTATACATTTGAAATTCTTGTAATAGAATCCAATCCACATCCGTTTAGATTCATCATGTTGCTTCAATTTTTTGTTGAAGTCGGCGATTAGGTAAGATAAACTGTCAGTTTGGCATATGTTAGGTCCAATATGAAGTCAAATATGAAGTTGGGTCTAACTAATCCAAAAACTAATTTAGGCTAGTTTAGATTTGCCCAACAACATATATATGAAATATATCATACAAAGATCAAGTTTATGTCTTTAGCCGAACTCAAATCAGGACGAATTTGACTCTAATATCATGTCAATATGAGTTGGGTTTAACTAATCTCAAAAACTAGAGTTTCTCAACACCATATATATGAAATATATGAGACAAAGGACAAGGTTTATGTCTTTAGCCGAATTCAAATCAGGACGAATTTGGCTCTGATATCATGTCAAATATGAGTTTGGCCTAACTAATCTCAAAAGTAGAGTTGGCCAACACCATATATATGAGAACAAGGTTCATGCCTTTAACCGATGTGGGGACAACATAGCCAATGTAAGAATTGTGTATCCATGGTCATAGTACGTACTCTGAGAAACATGTTTTCTCTCTTAATTTGGTGCGACGAAGTAGGTATTGCAAGGCAGGAACACTTTCAATGAGAATTAGGGCAATAGCAAAACCAGAGGATACTGGGAGTAACCAACTGGAAGTAGATATCTCTCTAAGTCCACGTGTTAATTCGTTGAAACCTTCGAAGACAATGGCTATATCCGACCATGCTGCCACTCTTGTACAAGCTGGTGTTCCCATTATTCGACTAGCTGCAGGAGAGCCTGACTTTGACACACCATCCGTTATTGCTGAGGTTGTATGTCTCTACATTGTGGTTTGGCTTTTTTCTTTTCGCATTTTCCTTTATATTCGGATTTGCCTGATTCTAGTTGATTCTTTTATTGATTCGTAGGCCGGGATTAGTGCCATTCGTGAAGGTCACACAAGGTACACGCTAAATGCTGGTACCACAGAACTTCGAGAAGCAATATGTCAGAAATTGAAAGGTATTTATATTATACGTTACATGTGAGTCATTGGCATTTGGAGGTTACCCTTTTCTTTTTGTCTTAAATCTTTTATTGTCATCTTCATTTTGCAGAGGAAAACGGACTATCTTATGCACCAAACCAAATTTTGGTCAGCAATGGAGCTAAACAGGGCATAATTCAAGCAGTTCTTGCAGTGTGTTCTCCTGGAGATGAGGTAATTTACTATCAACATGATAAATATACACTTCTCTGTATTGCCTTTGGGTGGTTCAATCCAAAGGCTGCGCTTGAAAAAGTTACATACTTTTATGATCCACAAATATGGTAAATGGATTTTTACTGATTTACTGCAACAATCACCCTAAGTGACAACATAAGTGTCTTATAACAGCCAAGATGATTTCAATTTGACCATTGAATCTATATTTACAGGTTATAATTCCTGCACCATATTGGGTTAGTTACCCTGAAATGGCGAGATTAGCCGACGCAACGCCTGTGATTATTCCTACGCGGATTTCTGATAATTTTTTACTGGATCCAAAAGATCTCGAGTCTAAATTGACTGAAAAATCTAGACTTCTTATCCTCTGTTCTCCATCCAACCCAACAGGAGCTGTTTATCCAAAGAAATTGCTTGAAGAAATTGCACAAATTGTGGCTAAACATCCTAGGCTTCTGGTATTTCCACACAACTTGATCTTGGAATTTAGTTTGCTTAGCTAATTTTATTAAGGGTATATAGCATAAAAAAATATCCAACTATTTTATTTTAGTTTATAAAATATGGATTATTATTTTTAACCTAAAAAGCTTAAATTTATATTTTTTTGCCTTAAAAACACTAACTTTAGGATATGATTAATTTGATAAATTTGTGTTTTTTTAGATAAACTTAAAAATTCAAGGAGTTAAAATATGATTTAGTGTTTTTGTTTGTGTATGGATATTATTAATTTGATAAGTTTGTGTTTTTTAGACAAAATGTAAAAATCTAAAATTTTTAGGCTCAAAGTAATAATTTGTGTTTTGTAGGCAAAAATTAAAAAGTTTGGTATTTTCTACACTATATTCCTAAAGTTAATATATTTAAGGTAAAAAAAAAAGTTTGAATATTTTTAGGTTAAAGATAATAATTCATGTTTTATAGGTTAAAATAAAATAGTTTGATATTTTTATACTATATTTCGTTTTATTAAATTATTCGCATTTTATTAGGTGATTTCTGATGAAATATATGAGCACATAATTTATGCTCCAGCAACACACACAAGTTTTGCATCTCTTCCAGGAATGTATGAAAGGACTTTGACAATAAACGGCTTCTCCAAGGTAGGCTTATCTCTAATGCTTTTATAATATCAGTCATAAAATTAAGCACTCTTGTGAATATGAACATGTTCTTTTGTAGAATTTGAGTCGGTCTTAAGATTCAAAGTTAGATTTTATGTTCGTTTGGGACTCAAAGTCTCGACTCGGATTTTGAGTTGCAATTTTTTGGATTCTGAAATTTTCAGCGTTCTGAATGGGATTTCGAATCCAAAATATGTAAATTATTAAAATACTCTTAAAATATCGAAATTGATTATTTTTATTAAATTGTATAATTAATATATATATTATTAATTTGTATTTTTTAAAATATATTAAATTATTTTAAATGTAATTTATAAATAATAATAATAATAATAATAATAATAATATAAATATAAATAATAATAATAATAATAATAATAATAATAATTATAATCATTATAATTTTTTAAATGAAAATAATAAAAATGATTAATAAATATAATTTATACGTAAAATATATATTTTGGTAAATTTTTTTATAAAAAGCTTAACTCAAACTCTAATTTTTATGAAAAAAACTAAATTGAACTTGAAATTTAAATCTAAACTCTAACTTTGAAAGTATCAAACAAACGACTTAAAATTTGATTCCAAATTAAAACTTAAACTCTAATTTTAAACTCTAACAAAAATTTCTCTAAAAGAACATGCACTATAACTGTGGTTGACCCGTTTACCTTGTATGAATTGTACAGGCCTTTGCAATGACTGGTTGGCGACTCGGTTATCTTGCTGGTCCTAAACATTTTGTTGCAGCTTGCAGTAAATTACAAGGCCAGGTATGTATTTGGCTCTCAGAGATATCAAGTTTTGTCTTTTGAAGATGGTATATATATATATATATATAGGGTGATACTCATCCACACGTTTATCTTTTACCGCTTTTAATTTTATCGATGCATTTGTCTGTTTATATCTATTGCATCGTATCTCGTCTATTGACTTCACCTAATTCTCTCGTCCTCGCCTTCGTCTCTAATGCTCGTCTTTGCCTTCATCTTTGTTTTCTTATCATCTATTGTCTCTCGTATATTATCATCGCTTTCATCTCTTGTCTTTGCATTTATTTCTCATCTCCATCTTTGTTTCATCTCCACCATCGGCTTCGTCTCTCACATTCACCCTCGCCTTCGCCCTTGCCTTGGTCTAACATCGTCCTCACTCGACATCCGTTTTTAGTATTTTGTTTTTATGAAGTTGTTTGTCGTCGTAGGTTTGATATTGTGAATTCAATATTTATAAATATTTTTTATAAATACTAAAATTATTTATTTATATGTGTGTTTTTATTTACTTATATATATATATATATATATCCGCCTAGCTCATCTAGGCACCGTCTCAGTCCGACTAGATGTTATGGGCGTTGGGTGTTGGGTGTTCGCCTACCTAACGCGTAGCGCTTTCTTGAACGTTGGGTGATATGCTGTTTGTCTTTCAGCTAACTTCAGGAGCCAGTAGCATTTCTCAACAAGCAGGCCTTGCTGCATTAGCAATGGGTAAAGCCGGAGGTGAAACAGTGGCCAAGATGGTTGATGCATATAGAGAAAGACGAGATTTCTTAGTCAAAAGCCTCGGAGAATTAAAAGGCGTTAAGATCTGTGAACCTCAGGTCCTTCTTTATTCAAACCGATCATTTCAATCGTCATTCTCTCTTCTCATTGTTAAAATCTTTTCAACCCTTTACGATTCGTTATTTTCCGCAGGGAGCCTTTTATCTCTTCGTTGATTTCAGTGCTTATTATGGATCGGAGGCTGAAGGGTTTGGTGCAATCAAGAACTCTGAGTCTTTGTGCTTATACTTCCTTGATAAGGCTCAGGTAAATACCGAAATGATTCTTACTTTAGCCGTATATTATGCCTTTTTGAACGCATTTCTTTAGGCAAAGACGGTTCTTAGTAGGCCTGGCCGTTTCGGATATAATGGGTATAAATTATTCAGGTTTTAAAAAATAATAACAAAAAAATAACTAGATTTAAATTGGTTCGGTTTGGTTATACAACGGTTTGGTTCGGTTATATTAATAAAATATTGTAACCAAAGTAAAACCCAAACTCTAATTTGTTCGGTTATTATTCGATTATTTCGATTTTAATAAGTATTTTATCATATAAAATTACAAATAAATGATATTATTCGAAATATTTCAAATAATTCATATATTTTTAAAATATAATATAATATATTATTATTTAAATATGATATTTAATTTTAATTATTAATTATATTAGATAAATATTCATTTGATAAATATAATTTATATATATATTTTTTTATATTTTTATGTAACCAATCGATTATCCACAGTTATTCGGTTAATAACCGAACCGAATCTATTTGATTTTTTAATTTTCGTATCTGATCGGTTATTTTATCTACACCATTCAAACCGAATGACTATAATTCGATTCGGTTTTATATAACCGAACCAAAATGTCCAATCCTAGTTCTTAGTGTGAATCAAACCCATATTGTTCTAAAAGGATTTCAGCTTCTTTTTACCCTTTTCTCAACAAGTAGGAAGAAATATCGAATCGAAATGTCCATTCCTTTTTTAGCCGTAGGATGATTGACATGATCCAAAGATCTAAATATTGAGTGAATCTACTAAAAGGTTGGATTGAATAAAAGTGTGAATAAATTTGAGGGTGGATTTGCAGGTTGCAATGGTTCCTGGTGATGCTTTTGGAGACGATAGTTGTATTCGTATTTCCTACGCAACATCGCTGAATAACTTACAAGCCGCGGTAGAGCGGATCAAGAAAGCCCTCGTGCCTCTCCGTGCCACGGCCACGGCCACGACCACGGTCCAACAATAAAGTACTGAAGAATATATGTGAGGTCTCCCTTTCTTGTAGTTCAAGCAATGCTATTCCCCTTTTTTGTTGTATGTACTTTTAAAAATTTTACTATTTTTTGTTTGGCTTTAGGGTTTGAAGATACCGTGTGATGTAAGCATTGTTTTTCCTGTCTTGTTGGGAAACATTGTAACTTAATCAAATTATAATAATTCAGAGGAATAAATTCACATGGAATACAAAAAGAACAATATATATGAATATACCAAATGAAAATCCCCCAAAAGGTCTTCTTGTTTGGATAAGGAAAAGAAGTGATTCTTACCCTTCAAGCTCAATTTGCCTTTGAGTAACTTGCCCTACAAGGAAAAACCTCCTCTATATATACATATATATATATATCTATATGTTATTCCTATTATCATCCAAACTGAATTCATCCTCCAAATTCAGTAAGAACAATGGAAATCGAATCTTTTTCCAATGCGATCGTCTTCTTCGATTTAGAAACGAACGTTCCAAGAAAACCTGGACAGCAATTTCACGTTCTTGAGTTCGGAGCCATTGTTGTTTGTCCGAGGAAACTCGTGGAGCTTGAAAGCTTCACCACTCTTATAAGACCTAAGGACTTGACCGTGGTCTCGGTTAGATCATCTAGGTCCGGTGGAATCACAAGAGGTGCCGTGATGGATGCGCCGAGTTTCGAGGAGGTCGCTGATAAGATCTACAATGTGTTGAACGGTCGAATTTGGGCAGGACATAACATTAGGAGATTTGATTGTGTTCGGATCAAAGATGCTTTCCGATACATCGGAAAGCCGGCGCCTGAACCCGCCGGGATAATTGATTCCCTCGGAGTTTTGTCGGAAAAGTTCGGCAAAAGAGCTGGTAACATGAAGGTATACACCATATATAAATATATATTTGGTTTTCGGTCTGGGTTTCTCGGGTTTCGATACAGGTTCGGATTGTTCGGATTTTGAAACATTGAATCCAAAAAAATCTGAATTATATTTAGATTATTTAGATATTTCATGTAATTTCGGTTTTTCGGGTTTTTTGGGGTTATTTAGGTATGGGTTTTTATAACGGGATTTACAGGTTTTATGGGTTCTTTGTGAATTTTTGGGATAATTCCAAATTTAACATACAAAAAATTCAAAAAAAATACAAAATAAAAATTCATAAACATACCAAATAAAAATTTTTTGGGAAATTTTAATCAATAGAAACAAATCTAATCCTATATTCTTAATTCTATATAGAAATAGAAATCGTTTTTGGGATTGTTCGAGTTCCTCGGATGATCCCAAATCCGAACCCGAACCGACCCGAATCTAAATGAGTTTTTGATGTTGAATCTATATGATTTTCTATATAACTCATATATCTTATGGGTTGGATTATTCGACTCGAATCGATTTGGATAACCCGAAATATCTGTCCTTAACTACAAGTCATAAGTGGAGTTCAAACAAACCCTAACGAGGTTTACATTTTTCACATTTTAGATGGCAAGTTTGGCCTCCTATTTCGGCCTTGGAGAACAAAAGCATAGGTAGTTTAATTACATCTATGCATACATAATCATATATATATATATATATATTATATATACATGTCAAACGCATTATATATAATAATTATGTTTATACACACGTGCATGCAGGAGTCTCGATGATGTTCGGATGAATCTAGAGGTCCTCAAGCACTGCGCCACCGTACTCTTTTTGGTATGTATGTTACACATAATCGCCATAAATTCGTTCAATTTATACAAAAAGATAAATTTCATATAATTTATATAGTATCTCATATATCTATCATTATAATATATACACGATTTTACTAAAAAAATCATTTTTAAAATTTACAATTTAGAATGATATATTATACACAAGACGATATATAAATCTGATAAATAAATAAGATATACTCAAATAATTATGTTCATTTACGATAATATAGATATAGATTTAGATCTAACTAATCTCAAAAATTATTTTAAAAGTTTTAAATTGTCCAATATTATATATACATATATATAAGTCAAAATTGAGATGATTTATCAAAACATCTATAAATTAGACGAGGTTAATGTATGAATATAAAAATGAAATGAATCTATAATTGATCATGATTGTTATATATATATATATATATAAAACTAATGTGTGAGTATAATACATAAAGGAATCTAGTCTTCCAAATCAATTGAATGGAAAATCGCAAAGCCCTTCAACGATAATGACGAGAAGCAGAAGTAACATTAATAATAATAAGTTAGGAGGCAACGAAGAAAGTATACGACGGAAGTCTCCTTACCAAAGGACAGTACCCTACACCAGGGGTAGTTTGGGAAAGGTAATTAATTAATTGAGTTTTTTTTGGGTTAAAAAGTGTGATTATAAGCTTAATCTTATGCTAATTATGGAATTTATTTGATACAGATGACAGAGAGTGTGAAGAACTTATTGTGCAAAGCCAAAGGCAATCAATCTCTACAAAGCTTCATCAAGCATTCTCATTCCTTACTTAGATAATTAATTAATCCACTTCGACGATATGTTAGATATTTCATGTACAAAGAGACATATCGTGTAATTCTTTTCTATTCATAAATTGTACAGAATTAATATATATACATTCATTGATTATCTGTATTAAATCTTTTACGTGTCAAATATGGACTTGAGCCTAACTAATCCAAAATACTAGTTCAAGAGTTTAGGATTGTCCAGTATCATATATATGAGTCCAAAGTTCATATTCTAGTCGATGTGTGACATAACATTTCCCCTCATGTGCAAACTCGCTCAGGCTCGATCCTGGAGCGTGGATATCGCAATCGAGGACCCAATATCGATATATTCAAATAGAGACGAACCAAGCTTTGATACCACGTCAAATATGAGATTGGGTCTAACTAATCCTAAAAGTTAGTTGAAGAGTTTATGATTACCCAACATTATATATATGAGTCCAAAGTTCATGTCTTAACTAATATGGGACAATTTATCATAACATTACGAATAATTAATATGTATACTTAGAAATAATAGATGGCCATGACTCTATATATAGTAATAACATGGATCAATGACCAAACATAAACCCTAAACCTATGTATAAAGAGGATGCAAGTAAGGCAAGATTTAGTTAGAGAAAGAAGAAGGAGAGAGAGGGAAAAGGAAAGAAAAAGAGTGGTATGAGTCATGCTATAGGTTAAAAACATCAATTATCATATATTTTTCTCACTTTAATTTTTTAATTTCTTTTGTATTTTGTTTGTATATTTGAAGCATTATATATATGTATATTTTTATATATAGCAAAAGAATGTATATGTATGCATATATAGCCACACACACTACTTTCAAACTTTCCCAAGCCATTATAAACAAGTGTCTATATAATATGCCACTTTTCATAATTTTATATTACGTCCAAAGCACTTTTAAGTCTCTACGAGAGCTCCATTATTCTTCAATGAAAAAAAAAAAATAATTTACTATGAATTTATTAAGGATGTTAGGTGGGTTGATCCAATTTATTATAATTTGGTTATTTTTAAGTTAGTTCAATCCATATTATATTTTATTAGTTAAAAGAAAATTGAACTAATCTAAAAAATCAAAATTTGCGGTTATATAAATTCACTTACTGAATTGAATTTTTGTTATACAATTATATAATAAATAATTTATAAAAATATCTAAAAATTAATATTCAAATAAATATTCAATTAAAAATTTCTAGATATTTTGAAATTTTAAAATATAGATTATCCAAATAAAAATCTAAAAATTCAAATAAAATCAATATTTAACTGAATATTTTGAAAATTGAAACATTTAAACATAATTTTAATTTTCATAAATGAATTGCAACTACATTTTGTCTTTCATAAAAAAGATATTATAATTATATTTTATTAATATTATGTATATAAATTATATATAAAATTTATATAAAAATTAATTTTAATTTAGTCAACAGATTCGTTCCTAATTTATATGGATTAGTCCATATAAGGTGATTAAAATTTTGATCCAGCTCATGAATATATTTTCTATATGGGCTGAAAAAATTCAAATGAGTTCATATTTATATAATTGGATCAGGGCTAACCCGCAAATTAACAGTTCACATAGCATTTCTAGAATTGACAGATATCACAATATATAGATTACCAAAATATAATGATGTTTTTATTTTTGTTTTAGATAGAAGTGCTAAGTGGATCATCAATGTGCAGATTGGTCTTGATCCCAACTCATGTAAGTGCAAGTTGTGTTGATTTTTTTCAATCCATATAAAAATTGGGTTCATGGATTGAACCAAAATTTTAGTCTAACGATATAACTATGAATCATCGTAGACTAAATTAAAATTATATATTTGTTATATATAATTTATATACATAATATTAATAACGTATAATTATGATGTTTTATTACGAAATTCAAAATATAGTTGAAAGTATATAAGATTAAAATTATATTTTGAAGTTTTAAATTTCAAAAATATTTAGTTAAATATTGTTTGTAATTCAAATTTTAGACTTTTATTTGCTTTAACTATATTTTTATTAATTTTTTTGTTTTGAAATTTTAAAATATTTAGATATATAATTTATATATCAATAATATATAGTTATAATAGTTTTTTTTATAAAGCACAAAATATAATTATAAATCGTCCACGAATAAACCATGAAACAACAATTTCATCCGAAAAAGCCATCTTTTCTTTTAACAATGTTTTGTCATTCGATCCAATATCTTCCGTTAGATAGGAACATATTTGATAAATACTGATAACCCTCGGATAGAATATTAGAACGAAAAAATCTATTAGATAATGAATACTTTTTGTTAAATATGGACTGGGCCTAACTAATCCCAAAAGCTAGCTCAAGAGTTTAGGATTGTCCAACACCATATATACAAGTCCCAAAGTTCATGTCCTAACCGATGTGGGACAACTCATCATAACACTCCCTTTCACGCCCAGGCTCGGTCTTGGAGCGTGGACATTGCAATCGGGGGCCCAACATCGGTATATTCAAATCGGGACGAACCGGGCTCTGATACCATGTCAAATATAGGCTGGGCCTAACTAATCCCAAAAGCTAGCTCAAGAGTTTAGGGTTGCCCAACACCATATATACAAGTCCCAAGGTTCATGTCCTAGCCGATGTGGGACAACTTATCATAACACTCCCCTTCACTTTTTTACGTATTTTTGATAAATCAACATTTATAAATCGTAAATTTTAAAAAAGACATTAAGTTCTTATTTTTCTCAATAAATAAATACATTGTATAGAATAATAGAAGAAAAGAAAGAGTATAATCGTTGCGTCGAATAAAACCAGAGTAATAAACAACATATGGAGAAGAATAAAACCTTAAAGAGTTCTTTTTGTCGTGGGAGAGAATCCTCTTTATCACTTATGCTTTGTTTTTAAACCACATACCATCATCCCTTCTTCCTTTCCTCACCATTAATACATCATTTTACCAATTAATTACTTCCCAATCTAATTTATTATTATTATTATTATTATTATTATTCTTAAATAACATCAATTGAAAATAATACAAACTTATATGATATTGAATATATTTTTTAAAATTTATATTATTTTTAAATTTAATAATTATATTAATTATATATTTAAATCTATTTACTTTTTTTGTTAATTCATTGATTATATATATAATTTAATTTGGAATGAAAATATATGAATGATTCATCTTTTAAAACAGAATCTTGGATTGAATGCGATATAACAGAATCATGGACCGTCTTGGTTTCTTTTTTAATCTTTCTAATTATGGTATATATATATAATAAAAATAAAACGAATTATTACAAGCTATTCAAAACCAGTCAAAAGATTCGTTGGACCCATCGCATTTTTACGTTAGTTGGGCCCACACGACCGTTAACGGAGACGTTTACTTTCTCACGCGCCTTTACCAACGTGTCATCACAGCCCCGCCATGTGGCCGCCAAGTGTCCCCCGCAGAGACGGGTCGTGGCACTCACGTCGACAAACCTGTCGTTTATATTAACTTCACACCGTTTTCCTTCAAAAGTGGGGCCCACCACAGCAGAAAGAAACAAGACGTGTCCTTCGTCAGATCCAGCCACGTGTATGGACCGAAATGCTGACGTGTCTCTATATCTTCCCGCGCTTCCACGTGCGAAGCCGCACGCGTGGCCTAGTGGTCACCGGACTCAATCGGCGTCGGCCCGGGGGAGACCGCCCCCACCTTTGCATGGCTACGATTTCTCTCTACGGTCACATGCTCCGGGTCGATGGACCCTCGACCGCTAAGATCTTGCCACGTGGTGCTTCCTCCCCCGACGCTTCTTCTATTTATACTCTCCATCGTCGCCGATTGAAGAGCACACCCTCAAGAATCAAAACCAAACGGAGAAGAAGCAAAAACAGCTCTGGTTCTAGAGATAGAGAGAGAAAATGTTCATCGAGAGCTTCAAGGTTGAGAGCCCAAACGTGAAATACACGGAGAATGAGATTCATTCCGTGTATAATTATGAAACGACGGAGGTTGTTCATGAGAACATTAACGGTGTTTACCAGTGGATTGTAAAGCCAAAGACTGTGAAATACGAATTCAAAACCGATGTTCATGTCCCAAAATTAGGGTATACAAATCATTTTCCTTTTCAAAGTTGGAATCTTTGGCTAGTTCTCAAAATTGGGTCAGTGTTAGATTTTGAAATTATTCACATTTCCATGATTTATTTTTGTATTGACGACTCAAAAGGGTTATGCTTGTGGGCTGGGGAGGAAACAATGGCTCCACTCTTACAGCCGGTGTAATTGCAAACAAAGAGTGAGTCTTCTGTTAATCACACTTGCTAATCTGGATTAATTTTCCTTAATTACGGTGGTGTTGATTAAGAAAAATGCAGAGGAATATCATGGGCAACAAAAGATAAAGTGCAGCAAGCGAATTACTTCGGTTCTCTTACACAAGCATCATCCATTCGTGTCGGATCATTCAACGGAGAAGAGATCTACGCTCCATTCAAGAGCCTTCTTCCTATGGTACGTAAATAATCCGTGTGATTGATACGAATATTCTCGTATATAATATTGCGGTATTAAACAAGATATCAGAACTTATCCAAAATATCTCGTAAAATATCATCAGAATAATCCGTGTGATCTCGGAGAATATTCTCGTATCAATCACACAGATTATATCCGTAACGTACGCTTTCACACATCCGATAACCATTAGATCGTTGAATGGAACTGTAATTGCTGTATAAACAGGTGAACCCTGACGATGTTGTGTTCGGTGGATGGGATATAAACGACATGAACTTGGCAGACGCCATGGGAAGGGCCAAGGTTCTTGACATTGATTTGCAGAAGCAACTCAGACCTTACATGGAGAACATGGTCCCACTCCCAGGGATCTACGATCCTGATTTCATCGCAGCGAATCAAGATTCACGTGCCAATAACGTCATCAAAGGCTCCAAGAAGGAACAAGTTGATCAGATCATTAAAGACATAAGGTACTAGATTAATGAAACCCTAATGGATTTGCCTTCATTAAAGACATAAGGTACTAGATTAATGAAACCCTAATGGATTTGCATGGTTCAGTTAAGTTTTGTTAATGTTATATAAATGTAATCTAAGAATTAGAAAAGTATACGAAAATATGCGGAAACATACTTTGATCCATCGAGTATATCGAAAAACTTCGGGTTTTGAATCTTCCAATGAACAATTATTTCGACAATTGAGAGGTTTTTATTTTTTCTCTTATGAAACAAAATATTTTTATCTTTTGTCTATATGTTCATTGGAGACCACAACCCATGTGTCTATAGAAATACAACTTTAATTATTTTTAATTTAATCCCTCAACAAATTAGAAATTACGAATTGATTTCTACACTTTTAATTTATAATAATTATACTCTTTAACCATAAATTACTATACAAGATCACTTTAGTTTTGGTTAATAATATAATGTCACCGTACATTTAAATTATACATATATGGCCTCAAAATTTCTTACATGTAAATGAAAATGATCAGGGAGTTCAAGGAGAAGAACAAGGTAGAGAAAGTGGTGGTTCTATGGACAGCAAACACAGAACGTTACAGCAATGTGATCGTAGGGTTAAACGATACAATGGAGAATCTATTGTCATCTGTGGACAAGAATGAGTTAGAGATTTCACCTTCGACACTTTACGCAATTGCTTGTGTTTTTGAAGGCATTCCGTTCATCAATGGAAGCCCTCAAAACACATTTGTACCAGGTTTTCATATCCAAACCACTTACTGTAATAACATTGACAACCTTTTCTTTTGGATTCTGTATTCATTTTGCTTGGTTTGGTTTTAGGTCTGGTGGATATGGCCATCAGGAGGAACTGTTTGATTGGTGGGGATGACTTCAAGAGTGGTCAGACTAAGATGAAATCTGTCTTGGTCGACTTCCTCGTTGGTGCTGGTATCAAGGTACATGAAAAGATGTATTTCTATATATGGTATTGAACATTATTAATGTATTTCTATATATTGGATTATGTATATGAAATTAGACAATCTTAAAATTCTTTTAAATTAGTTTTTGGGTTAATCTGACTAACATTTAAGAGTGTCTAACTTTTAATCGGCATCTAGTTAATTTTTTTAATTGTTAATATCAATTTTCTTCTTTTTTTTTAAATTTTGAGAGATTTTATATACGAGAATAACAAATTTATCTATTCGAAATGAATTTTAGTTTTATATTTTATTAATATCGAAATGACATTATTTTAGACCAAAAAATATAAAAAATTCAAATTTACTAGTGATTATCTAGTTGACCGGCGAACGATTTTTGAACGTCTAGATCTAAATGGAAGTAAATGAAGATTTTTAGAACATGTTATATCCAAATCTATATTTGATAGGTTATCTAAATTAATGATTGATGTTTTGTGTAGCCTACATCGATTGTGAGCTACAACCATTTAGGGAATAACGATGGGATGAATCTCTCGGCCCCTCAAACGTTCCGTTCCAAAGAGATCTCGAAGAGCAACGTGGTGGACGATATGGTTGCTAGTAATGGCATCCTTTATGAACCTGGTGAACACCCTGATCACGTTGTCGTCATCAAGGTAATATATGTAAAACTTATTATTACTTACAAAACGGTCTAATGTGATATTGTTGATTCTATGTCTGAAAAACCATTATCGTTATCGTTAAATGTCACATCGTTGATTCTATGTTTGAAAAACCATTATCGTTTTATGTCTGAAAAACCATTATCGTCATCGTTAAATGTGATACCGTTGATTCTATGTCTGAAAACCATTACCTTTATCGTTAAATGTGATACCGTTGATTCTATGTCTGAAAAACCATTATCATTATCATTGTCGCTAAATGTGATATCGTTGATTCTATGTCTGAAAAACCATTATCATTATCATTGTCATTAAATGTAATATCGTTGATTCTATGTTTGAAAAACCATTATCATTATCATTGTCGTTAAATGTAATATCGTTGATTCTATGTCTGAAAAATCATTATCATTATCATTATCATTATCGTTATCGTTAAATGTGATACCGTTGATTCTATGTCTGAAAAACTATCATCGTTATCATTAAATAAGATATCGTTGATTCTATGTCTGAAAAACTATCATCGTTATCATTAAATAAGATATCGTTGATTCTATGTCTGAAAAACCATTATCGTTCTCGTTAAATGTGATACCGTCGTTAAATGTGATACCGTTGATTTTATGTATGAAAAACCATTAATCTTATCGTTAAATGTGATATCGTTGATTCAATGTCTGAAAAACCATTATGGTTATTGTTAAATATGATGCCGTTGATTTTATGTCTGAAAACCATTACGTTATCGTTAAGTGTGATAACGTTGATTCTATGTCTGAAAAACCTTTATCGTTTATCGTTAAATGTGATACCATTGATTCTAAAAAAACCTTTAACGTTATCGTTAAATGTGATACCAGTGATGCATTTCTTAAAAACCATTATTGTTTTCGTCAGATGTGATACCGTTGATTCTATATCTGAAAAACCATTATCGTTATATCCACTTGTAGTATGTACCGTACGTAGCAGATAGCAAGAGGGCGATGGACGAATACACATCGGAAATATTCATGGGAGGGAAAAACACAATTGTGATGCACAACACTTGCGAAGATTCTCTCTTGGCTGCTCCCATTATATTGGATCTTGTTCTTCTTGCTGAACTTAGTACGAGGATCCAACTCAAAGCCGAACAAGAGGTTTGTGTTCTTCTTGTCATTAAACTATATCCTTAGATTCTGTAATAATAAACCATTTATGGATTTGATATGTGTTTTTGATAGGCAAAGTTCCATTCTTTCCACCCGGTCGCCACCATCCTCAGTTACCTCACCAAGGCACCACTTGTAAGTCCCTTGCATCTCTCATTCTATGAACATAAACCGGATTCAGCACAACGACGCCGTTTCATTGTTTAGATTTTTCGAAATAAATTAGTTTTTGGTTTAATTCAATCCAAAAATTAGTAAAGGTTTGTATACTTTTTATAAATAATCATAATCTTAGATCTAATATTCTCATGTTTTCCGACTATTCAAATTATCATGTTAAATTGGATTTGATTTTAATTTAAACAAATAGATAATTTAATAGTTTAGATTGTTCAATAATATATAACTGATTTTGATTAATTTTTTAAATTGACGTGAGATAACCGAAATATAATGAATGTTAAATTGGATTTGATCTTAAACAAATAGATAAGTTAATAGTTTAGATTTTTTAATAATATATATAATTTTGAATAATTTTTTTAATTGGATTTGATCTTAATTAAAACAAATAGATAATTTAATAGTTTAGATAGTTCAATAATATATACATGATTTTGAATATTTTTTTCTAATTGATGTGAGATAATCGAATATAATGAATGTTAATTTGAATTTGAATTTAATTAAAACAAATAGATAATTTAATAGTTTAGATTGTTCATATATAAATGAAGCCCATCATGTTACCTCCTTCTAGTGCCATAATGATTGATCGTGTCTAAGTTGAAATCTTCATGACTAGTGAGCTTATCGACTACCGAAAGGAGATTTGTGTGATTATTCCTTCCAAAAAAATAGTCATTTCATGGGAATCATTGTTAGTTGGTAATCGAACCATTTTGGAGAGAAAGAATAGAGAAATTAACCAGAAAGATTTGAAGAGATCAGAAGAATTAAACAAAAATGAAGGAATACTCTGATATCATATTTCGAATTAAACACCTTGTACTCTCTATTTCTAATGTTGAAAAGGAGGAATGGAAATGAGAAACATATGCTCTGAGTGCTGAAGGGAAACAAAATCGAGAAAAGAGAATATAGAATGAAGAAACAATAAAATAAATTATTGAATGTTTCTATTTTATTTTATAGAGGAGTTCAAGTGAAACAAATATATATATATATATATACATATATATATAACTTTGTGTTATTGAAGAAGCAGATAGGTCATTAGCCATGATCCTCAGAATTATGTTTTCTTCTGTGTTTGTATGTATTCTCTATGTAATCAATCAAGTAATTAAAAAAAATCAGGGAAAAAAACGGAATTAAATGGTTGCTACGTATTTATCACAAATCAATTTGTATACAATTTAATTTCATGTGTAATAATTTTGTATGTATAATTTAGATCCTAGCATCACCGGTGATGTCAAATGAATACATTATTTCTTTTATGACGAAAATTTAGATGGACCCAAATATCTAAATGACTTGGAAACGCCAATTATTTTTGGAGTTGGTACGCCAAAGGACGTCTGGACCGAGACGTCAACAAATGGATCGAGATGTTAACAAAGGGTATCGGGTCGAAACGTCAATTATCTTTGGAGATATCAATTGAATCTTAATTATTTATTATACGAATTGAAGAAAGAATTTAGATTCACATTATGCTTCATTTTTTTATATACAAATAAGATTGGGAAACAGGAAAAAAACTAGTGGTGGATAAGAGTTTGGAAAATGATCTAGAAATTTTGGTTCGATAGCGAAAAATCAAGAAACATTATGGAGATAGTGACTGAAAACCTGGAGATATTCTCGGAAGATCTCTGATTTTTCATAACACCCTTCAAGTTGATGCGTGTTGATTACGAACACCCAACTTGCCAATAAAACGTCAAATCCCTGTCCTCTTGATGTTTGGTGAAGATGTTCGCAATTTGTAGTTTGGTACTCTGGTATAAAAGAAAGAAAATAAAACAAATAAAACACTTTCTCGAAAAGTTTCGAAGGTCGGATCGAAATTTCAATGGCTTGTTGCGTCGTTGTCTTGGTGCGGTTGTAGGTCGACGGTCAACTAGATCCGTCGGGATCGGTACGCCAAAAGACGTCTGGATCGAAACGCCAACAAAGAGCGTCATAGTCAAAATTGGGCGTTATAGCAAAACACCAACAAATGACGTTTGGGTCGGAATGCCAGTAAAAGGCGTAATGGTCAAAACACAAGCAACGGGCGTCATGGTCGGAACGCCGAAAAGGCGTCTAGGTAGAATCACCAAAAATGAGCGTGTGGGTCGGAATGCCAAAAAGGTGTCTAGGTAGAAACGCCAAAAACGAGCGTATGGGTCGGAACACCGAAGGGCGTCATATTCGAAGCACCGAAAGGCGTCATGGTCGGAACACCGAAAAGGACGTCAAGATCAGAACACCAAAAGAGCGTCATTGTTCCAGTTAAAATACATTTTTGGAACCACAAGTTTGAAAATAGACGTTTAACCTCGTGGCTATGTACTCATTTCTTCTTCTTTCTTCTTTCTTCTATTTTTTTCTTTTTTTTGGCATTTTCCATCTTCCGACCGATGGTTCAAAGCTTCGGTTGCTCAATCGTCAAAGAGGATCGGGTTATGGTCGAATCTTACTGGGGAATCGGCGTCGGTAGTCTGGTTATGTTGGCGTCGGTGATTTGCGGCGGTCGGTGTGGATTTCGAGACCGGTGTTGGTGGAAAATTTCGGTTCACCGTTGAAGCTTTGATGTTCGGTGTTGGTTGCTGGTTGTTCGAGTCATAGGATTCGGTGACCGGTTCGGTAGTCGTCGGTGGGTTGTCGATGTGCCAATTGAAGATATTGCCGGTCGGCGTCAGTGGTGTGTCGTGTAAGGTGGTCGAGGTCGGTTGTAGGAGGAGGCGATGTTTCTGTCCGCTACAACTGCGATGGTGACACAACTGCCTCATGCGTCGTTCAAGGAGGTTAAAGATATCGGTCAAGAAGTTCTTTTTTATCGAAAATGATTGAGCGGGTCTTTGTCGAAGAGTAAATCTGGTGGTTCTGTGATTGGTCAGTTCCACTTAGCACGCGCAGGCAGTTCCACTCAGCCCGCACGGGCTGATTCATCTTCTCCTAAGAAACAGAGTGCCATGTGCGGCTCACTCTCTCTCTGCACTCTCTACACCAGTTCAAGAATTCAACGCTTTTTTTCAACAACCAAGAACAAGATTTGACTAATCTTTGTTGTTGGGATTTTGGATTCTTGAGCAAATTCATCTATATTTAAAGACCATGTATTCGAAGAACTCAATTCATTCACAATAATAAGAATCACATATTTCTCTTTTAGTTCATCTCTCTCTTTTTTTCTTCAGTTTTTTAAATTCGTGGAGTTTCATAATACCGACCGAGCCAGTGGCTTCCTCTGCCTGGTTCATCATTTCAACGACGATACCGTTCATGCTCATCATGCTCCGCATCTGCGGCCGCAGCCACTTACCCACCAACATTTTTCCATACATGAAAGATTTTTTTATGAATAAAGAAAATTGGGAGAGATAGAGAGAGATAAAATAAAGGTCGTTGCTTGCGGAAAATACCATTTAATTTAAACATACACGCATCATATGTAACGTGTTAATTCTAATACAAAGTCGGGTACTCATACATATGTGTGTATATATATATAATATAAATATAATTTAGTATCTCCCCAAGTTTTAACCAGAATATTCGAGTTTTTTTTCCGTTGCGAATATTCTAATATATAAAGTTTATTTTTCCTTTTTATTATATAATTATATTATTTACTCCTCATTTTCTCACAACTCTTGTTCATAATAAGTTTACGTATTAATTCTCCATAATTTTGTAATATATAATCAACAATCTGCAACACAATAAAAATATACATGATATATATACGTGTGTTTTTATATATAATAGTGTTGACGCAATAATTAAAAAATAATGTATTAATTGGGTCTTAGGATCATTCATGCGTACCTAAAATCAAGACTTGCAAGATTGCTTATAATACTATACAATATATGTCAAGATATTTCAAAATTGTAAATTACTGTTATTCCAACGTTATTAATTATTAGGGACGAAAGAGTATATATATATATATATTATGACATAAACTACATACTAGTATACACTTTAAATATTGGAAAAAAAAAGTATAATTAAACGAAAGTCCGAATTCTTTTGACGATTTCTGATATATTTCGATTACTCTTTCTTGAAAATTTGTAATAAAACTTAATAATAATATCTAATATAGTTATTATTATTGTAATAATATTAATGCTTCCTAATAACAAATAATAATAATCCCGTAACACGGATAATTATTGAGGCCAAAATTTAACAGCGTTAGGTGACGATGTGAACAGAAAAACCAACCTACTCTAAAATTAATTATGTTAATTTACACAAATCAAGAAAAATCATACTATAAAGGCGACTAATGAGAGTTGCTTCATGTGTGTTACGAGTAAGGTGACACTGTTATTAATTGATTTGATCATTTAATTATCTCATGATAAAAATGAGATTTCCAAATATGAGATTATAATAGTGAATTTGGTTGGACAAATAAATAATATCGACGAATATTTGTTTATTTGTATGTGTATTTATATTTAACGAATATCAAAATTTATTATTTTTATGTATTTGTAAATTTAGATGTTTGTAAATATGAAAATCCGTCGGATATACGAATATTTATCGGATATTCGTATGGATTTTTTGGATTCAATTTTCTAAAACTCGAACGGATATTCGCAGATGACTAGGGCAATGAATGAACGATGAACTGATCAGTGAAGGAGCAACAAAGTAAAGATTAAGAGATAAAGAGAATACTAGCAAGAAGAGATTCAAAGAATAATATTATTTTCTTATGAAACAAGGAGGGATTGATACATATTCATATATATGGTTGGTCAAAGATAAAAGAACTAAAGTAATTACATAACAAATACCAAGGCAAAGACTAAGGGAAAACCTAGACGGGGAGAAGACCAAGAAGAAAAACATAATGCACTTTTGACCATGCATGAAGACCATAAGACCTCATACCTAACATTCCC
>CM071868.1:42102993-42162103 GCA_036759665.1 Gynandropsis gynandra
TTCTCCTAATCCCTAACACATGCATCTACGTGGCATTTGTAAACACAAGTCAATTAAGCGCTCAGATAGAGAATAGATGAACTAAAACGGGAAGATGCATTCAAAGATAAATAGAAAGTGGTTTCGGGATAGCCAAGGGCTAATCCCTTCTCCTAGAACAAACAAACTACTCGCTCATGCATCTGTAAACAAACATAAACAAAGTAGAAAGTCTAAGGAACATGAAGACCAAACGAAACCGAAGTGTCGGGGCTTGATCTCCAATGCTCCTCGCTTGTCTCCTCGCAAGAATCTCCTCAATCACGAACTGAATGAATAGTTCCTTCTAATGTCGTCCTCTGCCTCCTTTTATGCCTCATAAGTCGGTCTAAGAGTTTCCTTAATTGCCCCCACGAGTTCCCTTTTGTTTTAAGTTAATTTTACTTAACCTTGCTGGTTTCTCGGGTCGCGACCCGCTCGGGCGTTCATTGTGCCCGCTCGGGTGCGGCTAGGGCAAGTCGCGCGGGTCATGTGGCTGCAAGGGGTGCCCGATCGGGCATGGTGAGCACCCGCTCGAGTACAAGGCAGCTGGTCGGGCATTTCCTTGCCCGAATCGTGCGTGACTTGCGCACAAAATTTGCCGTAGCTTTTGCCCGATCGTGCATGAGTTGTGCCCGACCGGGTGGAGGCTCTCCATGCTAAATCTCGTCCCTTTTGTCCTGTGATGATCCTCGAAGTTGCTCCTTAGTTCCGTGCATGTCCTTTTAGCTCCGAAATGATCCAAATACGCGTAAAAACCTGTAAGAACATGAAAACACGAAAACAAGTAAAACGGATACGGAATCATACATAAAGCAACACATATATATCAAAAACGTCTCTTAAATCGTGCAAGAAATACGTATAAAAACGAGATGATCAGTGCTAAAAATATTGAAAATAATCAACTATTAAACAAGTTAATTTACGAAGAAACAACATATGATTTACATAAGATAAAACAATAATACATATGATTAGAAGCACATTTAACTAGTGAACAACGTAACATTTTTCTCACTATTATGGAATCTATTTATCAACCAATTGGTCAAACTTCTTTTGTATACGAGTACGGTGGGTCTGGAAAAACGTTTATATGGAAAAATACTATCCACATGTGTACGATCAAAAGAAGATATTGTACTTAATGTGGCATCTAGTGGAATTTCATCATTATTATTACAGGGCGGACGTACTGTGTATTCTAGATTTTGCAATACCAATAGATGTTAATGAATACTCTATTTGTTGAATTAAATTAGGCGTTGACTTAGCAAAACTAATTAAAAAAAGAAATTTATTGTTTGGGACGAAGCTCCAATGATACATAAACATGGTTTTGAAGCTCTTGACAAATCTCTAACAGACATAATGGTATCTACTAATAATAATTTACGTAAAAACCTTTCGGTGGAAAAATTGTAGTATTTGGTGATGATTTCCGTCAAATTTGACCAGTTATTGCTAAAGGAGACAAACATGATATTGCACTAGCGTCGATAAATTCCTCTTATATATGGAAATATTATCGAATTTATAAACTAACAAAAAATGTGGTTGTGCATAAATGCTTATGACGATATCAAAACCGCGGAAGCGTTTTCAGATTGGATTTTGAAATTATGCGATGGATTATTATCAGAACCTAATGATGGTGAATGTTATATAGATATTCATCCCTTCTGATTTATAATTATGCAAAATATTAACCTCGTCCTATGTCTCATACACCATGTGTACAACGTCGTAACATAATATTACCAAAATATATCATTTTTTTCAAGAAAGAGCAATAGTGTGCCCAACGAAAGAAATCATCGATGAAATTAACAATACCTTGTTAAATATAGTGCCTAACGATTATGTAGAGTATCTGAGTTCTGATGCGCTATGCTGGTCAAACCATTTTGACAATAATAATGAATTATATTGTACAAAATTTCTTAACGCAATTAAATGTGTCGGAATTCCAAATCATATATTACAGTTGAAACTCGAAATCCTCGTTATATTAACACGAAATATTGATTAAAACACTTGGTTTATGTAACGGAACACGTCTACAGATCATTCAATTAGGAAGAAATATTTTTAAAGGTAAAGTAATTATCAATAACAAAGCAAGCCAAAAAGTATTTATTCCAAGATTCTTTAATGTAGGGTTGATTTGATTATGCGGAAACGTGTTTTAATCAACCCGAATAACGATCTAGTCATGTTGGGATTAGTTTTTTTTTTAGATCTCAACGATAAACAAATTTAGAAACAGTTTCTGTGATACCTGTTGCGTTGAAATCGATGATCGGATGACAGACTTGATAGTACAAGTCCTCTACGTGTATCCACGCCGAGATCGGATTCTGCCTTCAACGTTTGGTGCGGAAATCTCGATGAACGAAAACTATTTCGTTCTTCGTGTTTTCTTTTGACGGCTATTAGGTTTTGTGATTCTGTAATCACCTTACGAAAACCTAATTTTCGTTTCTTAAATAGAATTATTAACTTTTAATAATTACACTTTTAACCCGAGACTATCCAAATATTACATAACAGGCATATAACTTTCACAAGACACATATCATATTTTTAATATTTCAAACAGTCAAAGTATATGTATCTCCATACACATACTTGCCTGTACATCTTATGTACTAACCCCAAAAGAAAATCAAGTACAATTATATTCTTCTGTGCTAGCGGATGAATATAATTGTATTCCACACTGATTGTCTAACAATCACAAGCAGATACCGAGACACTCGTATGCGTGTGACCTCGTAGGTTCATCACTAAACCATTTAGATTGCTTGCAACAAAAGTAAGAGATTTCTTTTTATGAGGGATAAGAAAAACATTACCATATACCTCTAGATTCTCATAAGAGAATTTGTGAGCTCTTTGTATGAAGAAAATATTGTAATTATTCGTTTCAGCACCACCATTAGCCAAAACTTGAGCATGTTGTTGAATTTCCGGAATGCACATGGTGCTCTTTCGTTTGAGCTTAAGGATCTGGTTTTCTGTACCAAAAACAAAGTAACGGCATCCAAATATCTTTATTCGATCGCATATATAGATTTTGCTTGGTACCTTAAGATAATCTCCATCATTTGGCCATTTGGTGTGATTTCGATTTGGTGGAGCACATGATGACGGTTTCCAATGTTGTGTCTTCCTTCTTGCAAAGATAATTCCATGAGTAGACACTTTTGATTGAGATTATTTGCTGAAAGATTCTCCAGCTTTCTCTTCGGTCTTGAATTTGTGTTCCTGAGTATTTGGACTCAAACAAACACAAAATTCAGTAGATAAATGAGAATTCAGATTATGATTTTGAGATAAGGGATAGCAAACTCTGTTTTTCAATGATGGAGGCTGGATTATAGAGCTTTTTTTACGAATAAGGACTGATTGCGTTGCTGACACCAATTGAGGGAAGTCTTTGGCTTCATACTCTTGATCATCAAGCAAAACGCCAGTTCCTTATTCTTTGCTTCGATCTCCTCCTCATCATTGATTGTGACGACATTTTGATCTTCTTTGGTTGGATTTTCCACCATTTCTTTGTTGATGTTCGGAGTTGTTTGCCCCATTACTTCTTTTTTTTCTTCAAGCTCTTCGTGACAGGAAAAACCTTGCTGGTTATTTGAAAGAATTCCATGGTGTTGCTCTTCTTGAGAGCAGAAAGATGTTTGAATATTTCATCTCCGATAGCATCACAAACTTCTTCGCATGAAGGAAGAGTTTCCAATTGGAGAATCTGAAAAATCTGTGCATTTAGAGAATGATCACAGGCACACAGAAGAATAAGCGTAGAAAACTGAGCGCTTCGTTCTTCGGAGCTTGAAGCATAAATGAGCCTTCGTAACTCGTCCAAAGAACTTGGCCTTCAAAAATACACCTTTCATAAGAGATCTCATCTTCTGACATGATGAGAAGAGTATACAAAGATCTCACACATACAAACTTTTGCATAATGCATGTGGGATCGTTTATCAAACCAGAAGCTTCCATATTTGAAGGAAAACTTAAAAGACGAGATTTAAGGAAAGAAATATGATGAGAATGGACCCTAAAACCAGAAAAGAAAGAGAGCTCGGAATTGAGAACGAACAAGACAATTCTTAGGTTGAAATGAACAAGAGAAGCAACGGAAAAAGGAGAACGGAATTTACCGCTCTGATACCATAAAGATTAAGAGACAAAGAGAATACTAGCAAGAAGAGATTTAAAGAAGAATATTATTTTCTTATGAAACAAGGAGGGATTGATATACATTTATATATATGGTAGGTCAAAGATAAAAGAACTAAAGTAATTACATAATAAATACCAAGGCAAAGACTAAGGGAAAACCTAGGCGGGGAGAAGACCAAGAAGAAAAACATAATGGTCCTTTTGACCATGCATGAAGACCATAAGACCTCATACCAATAACACAAAGGAACGAAACAACGAAGGATTAAACAAACTAATACGATGAAGCCATTGAAGCAAGCCGGCGAAGGAATGAAGGATTCGACGAAGAATCCTAGCGATCGACGAAGAAGCAAGGCGGCAAAAACACAAAGGCAAAGAAATATGAAACCGTCGGCAAAGAAACAAAGAAACCGATATCAAAGAAACGAAGCAACAGATGACGAAGAAGCAACGGACGACGAAGAAGAAATGGAGGGCGAAGAAGCAAATCTGTGAAAAAAGAGAAGAAGGTGCAGCAGAAAGAGGATAAGAACAATAAGAGATGCGTAGTTTTGACCTAATTTGTCTAAACCCGACGAGTCGGGCCCCAATTTGTATGGGCTTTCAAAAGCCCGAACCCGAAAGCCTGAATACAAACGAGCCTATATATAAAAGATCTGAATCCACTATTTTTCGGACGGGTCCACGGGTCGGGCTAAATTTTTACACCCTATAATTTCATATACATCTAAGTTTTGATTTTTTTTATTTAATCCAATATATTTCACTATAATAAGTCTAACATACTACACCAACCATAAAAGATTGGCAAGAAGATAATTTGGTTGAAAGAGATTATATGATTTTTCACAATTAGATAAATTAAATTTTTTTATATAATTATGGACCAATCCATATCATAAACACATGCCAATAACAAAGAATTTTAAGAAATGGCTTATTTTTTATGCTTTTTTTAATTATATTTTGTTATTGTTACACTCCAATAGATCAAAATACTCAATTGTATTGTTTTAGAATTTAAATATTATTTTATATTAAAAATAATTTTTTATTTATTTATATTATATTATTTATATGTTATTTATAAATTAAAATATTACCTAAATGCAAGTGTTAACTCACATTCTTTATGGTTTAAAAAATAGCTTAATGCATGATGAATTGTGTTAGATATTATGATTTGGACGGAGAATCCAACAAACTTGAAATCCAATCATATTTTGTTTTTATTTCCTTTGATATTGATATTTTAAATCCATTTTACTAATGATTAAAATCGAATTGAATAAAATTAATTGGAAATAGTTGTTGTAGAATCAAATATATCACAATTGATAGAGAATTAGGGGTGTGCACGAGTTAGGTATCCGGATTTTTTAGGGCATATGAATTTGAACGAGTAGGCAGATTTCTATCTGAACTCGAATACGAGGAGTTTGGGTACTCGACAAATGAATTGGGTATCCGCGAATATCCGAACCCGAATGTAGATTAAATATTACATCAAATAAAATAAAATGTTAAAACAAGTTTAAAACAAATTTAAATCAAGTTTACAACAAATAAAAATCCACAATCTTACATTTCATTTTGACATTGACTCGAAGGAGGAAGAATCGAAGGAAGAAGAAGAAGTATGTCGGCAACACCTACACAGAAGATCGTAGGCGACACCGACACCAACATAGGAGTAGGCTGACGTCGACACCAACACATGAGGCCGATTGACGACACTAACATGGACGAAAGACACATTTACCTACAAACCTCAATAAAACGAGATTGACATTCCAAAGAATCGAATGAGGAAGAAGAAGAGCAACATCAGACCGACAAACATAAGATAACGATGTACCAAAGAAAAGCATTTACCAACAATGATGGAGGCGAGCGATGAGGTGACAAGGGTAAAGAGAGAGAGACGAGAACCAATTGAGCCCCATGCAATTGAGGAGGAACAAAACGACGACGATATTAGTGAAATGAAGGAGAAACAAGTTAAAACCTAACCTATCCAATGACATATTTGTAATTATTGTTATATATATATATATATATCTATTTTAATATATATATATACTCGTTTCATAGAGAACAGAATCCGAACTCGTATCTAAATCCGTGGATAACGAGATTTTATTATCCGGATCTAAATATACAAATTCGATAATGTTTTACAGATTCAGAATAAATTTTGAATTTTAGATAAATTTTTCGAATAATTTGTTCAGTTAGGATGAGAACCCAAAACCCAAGTAAAAATCAATTTAAAACCAAAAACCTACATAATGTTTTTTAATATAAAATATCTTTTACTTTTTGGGTAAATGTAAAAAACATAAAATGATAAAATTTATGAATAAGCTGAGAATCGTACTGTGGTTTTGTCGTTGTCTCCATACCTTGTTTGTCACATTGTGATATTTAAAAAGCTTTTAATTATTATTTAATACTAAAACCAATGGAGACAAAGCAATAAAAGTGGGGTGCATTCATTATATTAATATGTTTTATTCATAACAAAGTGGAATGTGCAGTCCACATAGTCTTTCCTCTTTTTGGACTTATAACCTTTTTTTAAAAAAAAACATCACTGAAATTAGTATCATTTTATTTATATGCTCAATTCGATTATAAATTAAACTTTATATTCGAAATAATTAGTTGAATCATTAACCAAATCTTCAATATAAGACTAAAAAAAGCCTTATGGATTGGGCTCTTGTATTTTATAAATTAAAAAAAAAGACCCACAAAGGCCGGATTTCAAGGAGCCGTTAGAGAGAGTCTTAGGGCTTAACGAGGGGCAATTCTGTCAGATCATTAAAAGCCGTACACGCTTCTCTATACAAACATGAATTCCCTCTTCTTCCTTCAATCCTAAGTTCAAAGATTGTTCCTTTAAATCGAATTACACTTCAAATAAACATTTAAGATTAGTAAAGTCTACATTTTTCGTTGATTATTGATTAATATTCATATCACTCTCAAGACAGATTCAGATTCTTTTTCACTTGGATTTACTCGTCCTTACCCTTTTTCTTTTCTTGCTCAGCTTTTAGAGCAATGATCTCGATTGGAATGAACTAAAATCTCTGCACTTTTAACTTTTTGCTTCGAACGAGGCATTTGAAATCTCTCTCTCTCTCTCTCTCTCTCTATCTCTGCAAAATCTTGGGTTCTGATTTGTCTAAACGAAGCCCTTTTCAAGGTCCCGTCAATGGCATTTGGATTTCACGAGTGAATGCATCCAACTACTACTGTTCTTCGCGTGCCCACTTTGATCAGAGAAAGCTATTTGCCCTAAATAGCAAAAGAAAGAAACAGAATGGCTAATGTTTTTTCCTCTGTTCTTGCAATGTACTTCACCTTATAATGTTCTTTTCAGTCTCTGTGTTAAGTCTTCTTCTTCTGTAATAACAAAAAGCTTACTCTGTTGTTTTTGTAACGTTTGATTTTACCATAAAGTCTTAACCTTTCAAATTTTCTTGGAGAGATTTCCGGGAAAATCTGTTGGATAGGTGAGTTAGATCAGATTTGATGAAATGGGTCATTCGATTCTCGAGAAAATGGGATGTTCCAACTCCAAATCGGCTAAGAATGAGCCGCTTCGTCTCTGTAAGGAGAGGAAAAGATTCATTAAACAAGCTATAGATTCACGATGTGCACTCGCGGCGGCGCACATGTCATACATCCACTCCCTCCGGAGCATCGGTACTTATCTCCGCCGGTACACGGAGGCGGACTCGCCGCCTGAATCGTCTTTATCAACTACAAACTCCGCCGCCACTGAGTTGGAGAAGTCCCCTTCTCACTCCTCTTACCCTTCTCCTTCTCCTTCACGTCTCGCCGATTTGGCCGACTCACCGTCGGACGGCGTGAATTCTAACCCTAGCCCTAGATCCATTTCACCTCCGACTCTGAATATGAGCTACATGAAGATAGAGACTACTCCTCCCGTCACTTTTACGGTGAACCCTTTAAGCGGCCAGGATGATTTGCCGCGACCCGGACGGCCGCGACCCGGACGGCCGCAGTCGGCTTCATGGGACTATTTTGACCCATCAGATGACTTTGAGAGCTTTCGGTTCGTTGGAAATGATGAAGCTGAGATGTGTTCTGATACAGTTGTAGAATGGGAACAGTTAAGACAGAGTAATGTAGGGTCGGATATGGTGGAAAATGATCAGAACATGACAATGAGACTCCATGAAAGTCAAGCTTATGAAGACATTGAAGCTAAGAATTCATGTGGTGAAAGAGAAGATCCTTCAGAGTTCATTACACACAGAGCTAAGGATTTCTTATCAAGCATTAAAGATATTGAACATAGATTCTTGAGAGCCTCTGAATCAGGAAGAGAGGTCTCGAGGATGCTTGAAAGTAACAAAATTAGGGTTGGATTTGCTGAAGCAACAGGAAAGGGAAGCTCCATGGCAATTCTTACAGCCTTAAAACACATTTGTTGTCGGGGGAAAACTTCTCCTGTTTCTCAAGGTATATGCTTTTAGCTTTTATGATAGAATAGATGATTGAATTCAGAATCAAAATTTGAACTTGAGATTCAATATGGTTTGTTTAAGCTTAATGCAGAACCAATGAATCATTCAACTAAAGTTATAATCTGGAAAAGAACATCATCTTCAAGATCTTCATCTTCAAGACATCCATTGATTCCACCTTCAAAAGAAGATCTTGATGACAGTGGAAGTGATTTCATGGAAGAATTCTGTATGATCTCTGGAAGTCATTCCTCTTCACTAGACAGATTATATGCTTGGGAAAGAAAGCTTTATGATGAAGTTCAGGTTATCATTATCATTATCATTATCATTATCATATCCAATTCTATCATCGAATTACGTCGTTTGCCTGATTTGAATTGATGTCATGATTGAGTTACAGGCTAGCGAAACGATTAGGAAGGAGTATGATAGGAAATGTGAACAGCTAAGAAATCAATTTGCAAAGGATCAAAGCGCCCACACAATAGATAAAACAAGAGCGGCCGTGAAGGACCTTCATTCGAGAATCAAAGTGGCGATTCAATCAGTCGATTCTATATCAAAACGAATCGAGAGAATCAGAGATGAAGAGTTACAGCCACAGCTCAATGAACTCATTCAAGGGTAAATAAAAAGTTTGGATTTTTCTCTATGGTTCTTGAAGTTCTTATGATTTTCAATGAACTCAATCAAGGGAAAATAAAAAAGTTTGGATTTTTCTTTATAGTTCTTGAAGTTCTTCTGATTTTCAATGAACTCATTCAAGAGGGTAAATAAAAAGTTTGGATTTTTCTTTATAGTTCTTGAAGTTATTCTGATTTTCAATGAACTCAATCAAGGGCAAATAAAAAAGTTTGGATTTTTCTCTATGGTTCTTGAAGTTATTCTGATTTTCAATGAACTCAATCAAGGGCAAATAAAAAAGTTTGGATTTGTCTCTATGGTTCTTGATGTTCTTCTGATTTTTAATGAACCCATTCAAGGGTAAATAAAAAGTTTGGATTTTTCTCTATGGTTCTTGATGTTCTTCTGATTTTCAATTAACTCATTCAAGGGTAAATAAAAAAGTTTAGATTTTTCTCTATAATTCTTGAAGTTCTTCTGATTTTCAATGAACTCAATCAAGGGTCAATAAAAAAGTTTGGATTTTTCTTTATAGTTCTTGAAGTTCTTCTGATTTTTAATGAACCCATTCAAGGGTAAATAAAAAGTTTGGATTTTTTATATGGTTCTTGAAGTTCTTCTGATTTTCAATGAACTCATTCAAGGGAAAATAAAAAAGTTTGGATTTTTCTTTATAGTTCTTGAAATTCTTCTGATTTTCAATGAACTCATTCAAGGGTAAATAAAAAGTTCTTATGAATTTCAATGCATTATCAAAATCAATAATCTGTTAAATCCTTTATTTTTTTCAGGATGATAAGAATGTGGAAAGCGATGCTTGAATGTCACCACTCACAATACATCACAATCTCATTGGCCTACCATTGTAGAAACTCATCAACCACTACACACGACAACACCCACAACAAAACACAGATTCTGTCTGAACTTATTGAACAAATCGAATGTTTTGGTCTTAGCTTCACAGATTTTGTCAACAGTTTGACTTCCTATGTTGGATCACTCAACGGCTGGCTCCACCACTGTGTATTACTTCCTCAAGAACGTTCTAGAAACCGACGACCATGGTCCCCTCGTCGCGTCTTGGCCCCGCCCATATTCGTCCTTTGTAAGGACTGGTCGAACGGGATGAAATCTCTACCGTCGGATGAACTTAACGGCTCGATCAAAACCTTCTCTTTTGATCTAAGGCTTCTGATGGATGGCCATGGAGAAGGAGCTGAGACAGATGAGAGAGATGACGAGAAGAAAGTTGAAGCGACAGTGACTGTTTCACACTTGTCGTGTATCCATGGAGGCTTGGTGAAGCTTCTAGAAAGACTAAAGAAGTATTCAGAAGGTTCTTTGAAAATGTATGAAGATGTAAAGGTGAAAACTGAAGCAGCTAAAGTTGCTTATGATAATTCAAACTGAAGCATTTTCAATAATTTAGGTGTTGTGATTAGTGAAATCGTAGTTAAACGCAAACGCGTTTGATTGTATTTCTGGTGATTTTGGACGGTATAAAAATCGATTGGTAGAGATGTAGTCATCTTAAAACGCACCAAAACGTAGATTTTAAAAATGTAAATTATGTTATGTTACGTTTGCGTTTTGTACGTTTTGAATAAAATTATTAAAATACTCTCGTATATTTTTTTTCTCTGTTTTTTTTATTATAATTTATATTAATCATTAATATATGTATATGTATTGTATATTTAAAGAATTTTTAAATTTTTATAATTTAAAATTTATTTCAAATATTTGAAAAATATAATTAAAAAATATACACTAAAAATAAATAATTTTTTTTAATAATTATTTATTTTGATAATTTTGTTCAAAACGCAATCGTAACAATTTTTTATCATTCGGTTCTAGTCACACTTGTCTACAAATGCAATAATTCCACAATTCAGACAAAATGAAATAAAACGCCGTCAATTGCTGATAGAAACACCGTCAAAACATAAACATAAACGTTGTGTTTCTACCAATCAAATCCTTAATTGTATTCATGATCATCATCATAATAATAATTATCATTATCATCATCATTTTGTAACGTATAAATATAAAGCAATAACCTAAATGACTAATAACTAAAATTTATACATCTCTTAAGTGGGTCACGTTTTAAGAATACGTGCTTTATTTAAAGATGATATGGACCACTCTTTTGTGGGTGGAAAGAGTTGACATTTTCAGAAGTCAACTACTTTCAATGGAATTATGAAATATATATAAAACCTATAATTAATTGTTCAAATGTTGCATATGTTTAGTGGCCATTACCTTCCCATCTTATCGGTCAGTATATAATTTTATATATTTACATTGAATTTTAGTTTGTGGGTTGACTTTTCATTAAGCATACATAAATTAACGTTATCTTGAACTTATAGTAAAAGTCAAGTTATATATTTTATTTTATAATGTCACTATTTTTTCCACCTATGATGAGTTTCGAATTTACTCATTCAATAACTAATTTAAAATTTTATAATATATATATATATATATCACAATAAATTGAAATGAAATAACTAAATTTGATTTTAAAATGTATATATCACAATAAATTTAATATCGAAATATTTTAAATGATAATTGTTTGATATCCGGGATAAGATTTATGTAGTGTGGAGTAGATTTGAAAAAAATTTGATACGAACGTGAATAAATGAGTATAGAGATTTTTTTTAATATAACATTTATGGAATGTTACATAATATATAACAAATGAGTTTAATGAGTTTAAGTTTAATTTTATTTAAAAGTTTATTGAATAAGTTAAAAAAAGTTATATGATCTATATAAATTTATGATTAAAATCTAAATTAATATTGAGAACATATTTTGAATGCAATTGTAACACTTGCAAGGCAGCTTACTATTTATTTGAAATGTCGTGGTGGTAAAGTTACAAATTATATTATAGTCACCCACAAACAAATTAATGCTTAATTCAAAAATGATAATAATAAAATAGAAAATTCGCCTCTAATATTTCCTAACGAAATACTTAATTTTTTATAGACGAAATTTATGTAACCCAATACGTAGAGAGCCAAAGAAAAACATAGATGTGAAAAAGAATTAAAAAAAATAGATAGTGCAAGTGAATAAATGGACAAATATATGTAGCTATAAAGTAAAATTAAAGAATTATGAGTGGAATTTATTTGAATAAATAAGGAAAGAGAAAAAACTATCATATGATTTATAAAACTTATATATGAATTTAAATTGACAAATCTACACCATAATTTATAATATAGACAGATACGGATTAAAAATATTTTAACTATAAAAATTCAAATACATATGATTCGATTTATTCATTCCAACATTAAATTTTAATTAATATTTGCTTCAAATTTTTCAGATATTCAGATAAAAAGGTTTAAATCGAAACGATATATATTATTAAATATATGAAGCGGAAAAATTCAACGACCAAATAAATTTGATATCTTAAAGTCAACTTGCCGACGATGTATTAATTTGATAGCTTAAATCTGATATTTGGTCTAATCAAAAGAGACAGCTAATAATGCGAAAATCAATTACTTAAAAAGAAAATTAAATTTTCGAAATTAAAGTAATTAAAACATTGCAACTAATTACTAATGAGTAAAAAGACCACATAGAAATAATAATTATGCCTTGATTACATATAAATTAACAGATAGATTAATCCACAATGAGTGGATTTGAGAGAAAGTGACGTCCACGTAGGATTCCACAATGTGGGTCCCACGAGCTTATGTGTAGGTCCCACTGTTCTTCTAGGGTTATCGCCTAATCACACTTATGTAATAAATTTTGGTTGTATGCGATGCGAAGTAAGACTAAGAGGTGTTAATTACGTGGAAGGTTTAACTAACTTTCGTGCTAATCTTTTCACGTATATATATATATATATTCGTAATTTTATTTTTATAATAATGAGGATTTCCATTCTTACTTATTTTGAATAGATTTAGAGTAAAATATAAGATATGTATAGTATATTGTAAAGGTTATGAAAATTATATAAATTTACCATAGTTATTAAAGGTGTTTATGAAATGAAATGCTCAAATTTTGTAATTTTAAGAAAAACGCATTTACCAAGCTATTTATTTTTAATTATAAAAAGAGAATGAACAAAATTGATGTAAATTTTTATAAAATAATAAAAATAGATTATATCTACATATAAGATTCAACTCTTCTTTTAATTTTTTTTATTTTATATTGAATATATCTATACTTTATTATTATTTTTTATTTACATTATTTGAAAATTATTATATAGATTTGGAGAAGTGATATGACATGAAATGTCCAAATTTTATCATTTTAATAAAATTCTATTTACCAATATCGCCAAAATATCAACAACACATCATTTATTTATGCATGGATGATAAGAAACCCAACATTTATCAAATATTCTATAAATAATTTATCATTTAATATATTATTTTTCTTATTTTTAATAACCTATAAAAGGTTTTTAATATAACAATTTCAGAAAAAAAATCTCATTTTCCTTTATTTCAATTGAAATATGTGTTTGATTATACATATTTAGTGAGATCATTCTTAACTATGTCAAAGGCTTTTTAGTCCCAACCTAACGTATTATTATCACATATTTTTAACAATAACGATAAACATCTAGATTTATTTTGTTTCATCTAAATAAAAGTAGAATATGAAAAACATCAATAAATCGATCATAATTTTTATATTATCTTTTTTTAAAATTTTTAATAGGTTAAATTTAAAATAAACAAACATCTTTAAACCGTTATTATATTAAAATCTATAAAATTTTTAGTTCTATAAAGAGAATGGATAAAATTGATATCACCTCTTAGAAAATCATATAGTTGATGAAAATAATCCATCTATAAATTTATGGATTAAACTCTCCTTTTCAACATATTTTTTATATTGAATATATATATACAATTTTTTTTTATTTCTATTATTTTACAATATATTATATAAAATTTTGGAGATATATACAACAAATATGAATAATATTAACCCCACAAATATAAGAGTTATAATGGGAAAAGAACCATAAATAAAGTGAGATTCCATTGGCTTCCTTGTGACGCAAACTTTAACGCCTCATGTTCGCATTGCCTTTCCTCTTCCAACGGCTTTTTAATCTTCAGTATTACAAATTCAACCCCATATTTTTAAATTTTTACAATTTTGTCCCATTTTATTATAGTATTTGTATGTATTTATAAAATTTATATAAATACTCCATAAATAATGAAAAAACGTGTCCTAGGAACCAAATATAAAAGAAAGTGGCGAATTTTATGATGGAACCCATGGTTTAAGTGTGGTAGAGAGGTAAGTTGGCCTTTCAACGAGGCATAGAATCAAAATGATAAATAAAATAATATTTATAATTTTTAATTATAATAAATAAAATAATATTTATAATTTTTAATTATAATAAATAACTCCCCAACCACTTGGGTTTAACTTTTCTGGTTTAGTTTCTTCTTTAGATTCTCTTTTGCTTTATTTCTCTTTCCTCGTCACCATCAATAAGACAAATCCTCTCCATCATTCCAAAATTCAATATTTCACATGAATCATTTACTATTTAATTTAATACTATTATTTTAGTATTTTTAGAATTTATTTTAATAATTAGATTAAAAAGGGTTTGATTTTTTATTATTATTTTCGTTTTTATTCAATCTCTGAACTGTTAAAAATTAACATTTTATTGATCATAAATTTTAAAAATTTAAAAAATATTTTAATAAATGGTGAGAATGATATTAGATTAATTTTGGGAAAATGGATAGATCCAAAGCACATGTGAACGTTACCTTCCTATTGGCTAGCCTCCATGGAATAAAGATATATCTATCTTTGAGGTGACGATAAAATAATAAAAAAAAAATAATAATAATATTTATCAAATTCTTAATTTATGAAAACTTTTAGACGATTTCAATGGGCGCTTAACCTCTTAGGTTATATAAAGTAGAGTACTGCGCAGCCATTGAAGCCATGAGCGACGAAAGCGAGTTCACCTTGTAAAAAAAAAATTTGAGAGAGAACATACAAAAAAAAGTTCTTCGTTTCGATCCTCTAGTTTTTAATTTGTGCAATTTCACCCCCTTTTTCTTTCACCTTCTAAATTTCGATTTCGATTTGATCCAACTAAGAGGGTGTGTTTTTAATCCCTCTTTGTTGAATTCCCCGAGTGAATTTTCATCTGGGTATCTTAAAAATCTCACCTTTTGTTCTTAGTTGTTTGATAATACACAGGTACATACATATATATATACATATCCATGGTGGCCGTAGCTATGTCGGATCCTTTCAGAGAAGAACTCATGAAAGCACTTGAACCATTTATGAGAAATATTTCTTCTACTTCTTTATCTCAACCAAATCTTCCTCAAACCAATCCTCTTGGATTGAATCAACTCACACCTTACCAAATCATTCAGATCCAAAATCAACTTAACCAGAAACACAATCTCTCTCCAAATCCTCTTCCCATGAAGAAGAACATCTCTTCTTCTTCATTCAAATCACAAAAGCTTTATCGAGGTGTTAGACAAAGACATTGGGGTAAATGGGTCGCTGAGATCCGTTTACCTAAGAACCGAACTCGTCTTTGGCTTGGTACCTTCGACACCGCTGAACAGGCCGCCTTAGCTTACGACCAGGCCGCGTATAAGCTTCGTGGCGACTTTGCTCGGCTTAACTTCCCTCATATCCGACACGATGATCATAGTTTGATCGGGAATTTCAAGCCTCTTCATGCTTCTGTTGATGCCAAACTTCAAGCGATTTGTCAGAGCTTGAAGAAAACAGAGGAGCCTTGCTCTGTTTTTGTTCAGCCTAAAACAGAGCAAGAAACAGAGTTATCTGACAAAACTGAATCTGGGTTTCAAAGATTCGAGGAACATCCGTTGTCTGAAGAGTCTCCGGCCGGATTGTCATCGCCGGAATCAGGGATTACGTTCCTGGACTTTTCGGATTCTGGGTTTGACGAAATGGGAAATTTAGGGTTGGAGAAATTTCCTTCGGTGGAAATCGATTGGGAAGCAATCAGTAAACTTTCGGAAACCTAATTTACCTGTCGTAGATCTATTTGCTGTTCATGTTAGAGATGTCTTTTGCAACGTAATTTTTGAAAGAGTTGCAGAGAATCAATGTCAGTTTGTGTTTGATTTCCTTTAGAAAGAGTCAGTCTGAAGAACATATGAAGTGTTAAAAATGTCGGATCTCTAAGTGTTTGGTCTGGCTGGTAAATTTTTAGTCACTGCCTATCCATTCGAGAGATTTCATGTATTATCATCATCCATCATCATCATCCATCCATCATATCTTATGTTTTATATATAAGTTCTAGTGAGGATGTAAATTATTAGTAAATCATCTACTCTTCTTCTCACCTTTAAAATTTCATTTCCTAGCTATATATTACACTTTTATTAAAATAGTTTAATTTCATTTATTTCATATCTTATAAAAGGTAAAACATCTTATAGATGGATGTGTAAAGACCTGTTTGTGATTGTTCCAGAAGAAATAAAACAAAAGATACGGTAGAACCAGGACCATTATTGTACGAGATCTACCCAATGCTAAATGCAGATGTGCATAATAGATCGGTATCAACATCATGAGCTGATATATCATTTCTGAATCCAACGGAATTCATGGGTATAGGAAGAAACCCTGTTAAATAGGGATTTTTTCTTTCGACCATATTTAAATTGTTAATACGATATAGAAGGACCGCTACTACAAATAGTACTACACCCTTGATCGTAAAATATCGATTGCTTGTTGAACCCTGTGAATTGCGCGAAAGTAGGATACTCAAAATTCGAGGGTCCAAGAGTTTTCTAAACCGTTCTTGGTGGAAAACAATATGAATGAAAGATCCCACTGAATTGAATTGGATCCATGAATATAAGAAGGGTTAAACTCAAAAAAAACCCTCACAAATACATTTTAATAAAAAAAAACCCTCTATTTTTAACACTTCAAAAAAAACCTTAATCTATAATTTTTAAACAAAAAAACATTTAACAGACATAAAATAAACAGACGTTTGTTAATCTAAGTTTACCCTAATTCTATGAGAACAAGACATTCAACAAAACAACCACAATCAACCTGGGTTTATTCCTAATTTTCAGAGATGAGGTAAATCTTCCTCTTCTTATTTTATGATTAAACAAGCATTATTTTATCAAAAATCTCTGTTTCCCTCTGTTTCTCTCTGTTTCCCCGAAGTTTTGTCCTTCCGGTCGTCCTTCTTCCCCATCGTCCCTGTTCTCCCGTCGTGCTTGATTCCCCCGTCGTCCTCAATCTGGTATCGCCCTAGTTCCTCAATCGTCCCCCGTCGTTTCTGTTCTGGCACGACTCATTCGAAAATTAACCCAGAAAGATGAAGATGTATAGAAAAACTATAACAGATGCAGGATTTCACTGTATAGAACAGTGCGTTATATAGCAAGTGACTGTATGAGAATACTAATGTCCCAGCCGTACTAGTTTTCACATGGCCATTCCAATGGCAAAGGTTAGAATATAGGATAGGAAATAAACCCTTTCAGGTGGAAAAGAGTGTTACCTGGACAGTCTGTTCATTGGTATTGGAATGGGTATCAAACCTGCGAAGCGTCCCCCGTCGTTTGCTGAAAATTCTCGTTTCTGTCGTCCCCCGTCGTTTGCTGAAAATTTTTGTTTCTGTTTCTCCTTGGTTCGTGGCTGTTTTCTAAAGTGAATTGGGTAGTAGAGTTCAATTGAATCGATCCTCCAACGTTGAAAATTGTCTTATTTCTGTCTGTTTCTAACTGGTTCTGAAATTGTCTCTGTTTATGGGAATGCTTTTACAAACAACATTTGATTTGGTTTACTGGTTGTTCTATATTGCAGGACACTAGAGTTTGATGATGACAATGGCGATGACGATGAAATATACATTGAGCAGATTTTCGGTAACGATAATACTACTTCTATAGTGGTTTTAAGTGATGGTGATAGAGATGGTAATATTGACAATGGTGCTAGTGGTTTAGAGAATAGTGAAGATAGAGGTTCTGAGGATGACATAGATCGTGACTATATTGATTACTCAAGTGATGACTCCAATGATAGAAAAAGCAAGCCTTTTCAAGTGGGACAACAATTTCTAAGCAAAGGTCATTTTAAAAAAGCTGTGGATGATTATGCTATAGATGAAAAATGCAACTTACGGTATAGTAAGTCAGAAAGTGACAGAGTTGAAGCAAAATGTGATATGAAAGGATGTAAATGGAAGATTTACGCTTCTCTCAACAAGGAGACTGGGAAATATGTTGTGAAAACATTGAAAAACATTCATACGTGTTCTTGGAACTGCAAAATCAGGTTGTTGACTGCAAGAAAAATTGCTCATCTGATCCTCGAAGACCTTAGAGCTGATCCAAATTTTAAAGCTCGTCATATTAAGAAGAAGCTGTTATCAAAGCACAAAGTCATGGTCCGAAAATCTAAGTGTCAGAAAGCACGTGAGATAGGGCTAAAGATTATAGAACAAGAACATGCTGAACAATTCGCACGGATGTACGATTACATGATTGAGCTTCGTCAATCAAATCCTGGGTCAACTGTTATTTTAGGGACTCAAGGTAATATATTTCAGAAGTTCTACATTTGTTTTAGTGCTTTGAAAGATGGATGGAAAGCGGCTTGTAGGCCTATCTTGCATCTTGATGGCACATTTCTCAGAGGATGTATAAAAGGCGAATTATTAACGGCTGTTGGAAGAGATGCGAATGATCAGATGTATCCTGTAGCTTGGGCAATTATTGATGTTGAGAATAGAGTCGAAAATCTTTATGTTGATTTAATTTTTCATTATTTGTGCAGATATTCTTTCACAGAATTCGCAAAGTGTGCAGCCACAGAAAACAATATGGGAGAGGCCTTCAACGCTTCAATTACAGATGCACGTGAAAAGCCTATTGTGGAAATGTTGGAAACCATCAGGAGACAAGTTATCACTAGTAACTTGACTAAGATGGAAGCGAGCCAAAATTGGCTTGAGAGAATAACACCAAAAGCCAAGGGTTTGGTCAACAAGCAAAAACAAAGAGCTACAAAGTGCATGTCTTGTGGTGTTGGAGGAGGGCGTTATGAAGTTAGTCATAAACAAAACAGTTTCCGAGTTAACATTAGAGGAGATGTATCATGCAGTTGTAGGGAATATGAGATTAGTGGAATTCCATGTTGCCACATCATTTCTGCATTATGGGATGATACTATGGGCAATGGACAACCCGAGGATTTGGTTTCAGATTGGTTTACCACTGACCACTGGAAAAGATGTTATCAGAGCTTGGTACAACCGATTAATGGTATGAATTTGTGGTCATGCACAAAGATACGGGTGGAAGCACCTATAAATAGAAGAATGCCTGGGAGACCTAAAAAGATCAAAAGAAAACGTGATCCATATGAAAATGCAGAAGGTTCCTTATCACGTCATGGGAGAGTCATGGTAAGATATCTATGCTCTAGTAACTCTACACTTAAAGTTTGTATTTAACATTTCAGAATTTTCATTTTGCAGCGATGCAGTCGTTGTCAACAACGTGGACATAACAAAAGGACTTGTCATATTACTAATTCAGTGGGACATTCACACGAAAATCAACATCAACAGACAACTTTACTAAGCTTACCACTTCAGTCATATGAGAGTGAGAATGAAACTTTACTAATGCAGGAACGATATGGTGTTGCCCATAGTGAGGCTAATAGAGATGATTTGGGTCGACACATGATTGGCATGAGTAACAATACTATTCTTCCATTAAATCTGCCCAAAGAGTGTCAACGCAGCAAATTGAAAGTCAAACGGGGTTGGGGAAAATAGAGCTTGGAGTTTGGAGCTATGATATTAGACATTTTAATTTTTTGTTTTTTGATCATTTGTTTGAACATATTGGAGTGTTCTTTGATATTAGACCCTTTTTGGCGAAAGTGTTCTTTGATTGTGCAAACACAATATAGACTATGTAATCGTGCTTGAATTGGAACCAGAATATAAGAGATTTGAGTGAAATTGATAAGATGAACACAAGAAGAAAAATTTCTGAATAATTCTCTCTTATTTCATTATCCTACAAAACATTTCCTATATGTCTATTGACATCAAACTACGGTCAACAACACGCTCAGGACCACCCTAAACTATTGTTCCGTTAATCGCTAACTCCCAACATTTTTCTACGTCAGGACATGAATGATGAGCAAGCATGTGAACCAAATAAGGAAGGATGTATTCAGGGTAAAGAGTAGCCGAAGTCGCATCAGGCTGTGCTGAGATTTGTCGAGCTTTTGTTTGGTAAGACAGTTGAATGATGTCAGCAAGGTTTTGTTTTTCCTGTCAAGCCAGCCAAATTGTTAACATTCAAAACCAAGAGGTCACATATTGCCAAAAATGCACTAGCCAAGCACAACCAATACCTCCTCTGATTCAAGAACCTTTGATCCAGAGATGTCAAATAAGAATGAACAAGCATACTTGACATCCAAAAGCCGATCCTTCACATACTGGTGAACTTTTCCCAGGAATATTTTCCTACCAATAGGAAACGATATCTGCAAGAGAAAGTTCAAAAGAGGAAAAAGCTAACCACCTAATCCCTCAAAGCACAAAGATAGGATTGAGTTTAGTTGTATGTTTTTCAGCAAGCCTCAAAAGCAGCAGCAAGCCTCAAATGTTTTTCAGTAATCCAAGAAGCTCATCGAAAAACAAAGATTGAGTTAGGATCCTTAACTTCGTACATCCTCGCCAGTTTCTCCTTTAGTTCTGCCTACCCATATTCAAATATTAGATGGTGAGATATGGTAAATAGCAACTGAAACACATACAAAAAAAACTTAGAGCATAAAATTGACAGCTTTACCTTAGATACATTCGCCCTTCCGGGGTGAAGCACATCAATGACCTGCATTACATACAAACCACTCACTGATTATTAGAACCACTAAACTCTCTATAGCAGAGGCAGGGGCAGTGGCAGAGGCTACAAATGAGAAAAATCAGTCCCACTCACTTCATACAGTCGTAAGGCTTCCAAGTCGGAATTTCATAAATTCATTCTCAAACTAACCAAAAACAGGTAAACTAAGTTATCATTGAGGCATTTCATCAACCACGTTCCGAGCACTCGGAGGGGTAAGAGATATACCTGGCAAATTCGAACCCATGGACGGTGTGAGGAGCGTGTGAAATTCCGGCGGACCAACGAGTATCACAACCATCGGAATTATCTTCTCTCCTTGAGCTTCCGCCATTAAATCATCACAGAACTTCGAATTCCCAGAGTCGTCGTTTTGCCCAGAGAACACCCTTTGCCTTTGCCCTTGCAGACCTAATTTTGTGGTTGAGGTTGAGAGAAGGAAAGAGGTGAGCAAACTACGTTTATCCAAATTCTGTTAAATGTTGATTTTGCTTAAAAAATATTTTAAAGGGTTTAAAATACAGATGTAAAAGTACAAGGTTTTTTTTGATTAAAATGAATTTTTGAAGGTTTTTTTTGGGTTTATCCCATATAAGAAATAGTGAGAATTCTTGATCTCTCTCAATATTTCTCTCACTTCGAAAATCCAGGATTTAAATTGATGTCCTTTCATTGATTCCTCCTAAATTGCATTGTTTTATCCTAAAGATTTTATTTTAATTGGAATTTGGTTATTCACCATGTACGAGGATCCCTACTAAGCATCCATGGTTGAATGGTTAAAGCGGCCAACTCGGATTCAAAATGATGTTACAGCTTAGATAGAGATTATAAATTCTTCTATTTTCATCGATTAAATAATATTTAATTACTTGCAAAATATGTTTTAAGTTGTCAAGTTGCAAATATTTGAACGACTGTTCCTAAGGGGCACGACGAATTTTTAATTTGATTTAGAGGATTTTTTTTAAATGATTGGTTTATCACATTGTGATATTTTATATGATTAAATAGACCATTCTAAAACAATTAGATGATAAAAAAATTAACAAAGATTGAGATTCTTTATTTCTATTTAATAACATATGCATAGTTCCGTGATTTTGTCTAAATGATTGTTGAATGTTAACCTTGAAATAAATGGAATAAAACGGATTGATGTGATCTGCAGATATCAATCTGGATTCTGATGAGCGCAATAACTAATTAATACCTTTTGAATAAAAATAGTGCTATTATTGACTTTATTATTTATATTTTATTTGTCTCCGAAAATTGCATATATCAAATATTTATCAATATCCACCCCTCTGAAAATAATTATTTTTAAAAAAAATATAAAAGAAAAATCTATTTGAAATCGACTTGTTTTTTTAAGTGTGTAAAACTTTTAAAAGTTTGTAAAAAAAAGAATTTTTTGGTCAATCATAGTTTCTTGAATAATAATTGAATGATGGTGTCAAAATAAATGATATTTTATAATTTTTACGAGTTTTAAATTTAGAGTTCAAAAATAATAATGATAATGTTGAATTGAAATAATTTTTTTTTTGCGATTTGTCAATATTATTTGTGAATGAGATGTAGAAATCAAGGATGTAAATAGATTTTTTAAAAAACGTAGATCTTTTATTTATTATGAATTTTATGGTTTTGATTTATATACGTTACGGTTTTATATTTCGTGTATTGGTGTTTTATTTATTATTTTAAATCTGTTTTTGTATAAATTCGATGTTTTGTGTATTGTAATTTTACAAAACACATTTAGAATTCGAATTGACACCAATTAATATAAATCATGATCTATTATTACTGAATTGTATTTTTTAAGTAAAGGAATATTAAAGTTGGATTAAATATAGTGGGATATCAATAGTTGATTAAGCGATGAGACTTGTTCCATTAAATATCTAGCAAATCATTAAGACGAATCAAGATTTAATGTTTGATAAAACAATTCATCTAAATTGCATAATGCTGGAACAAATTTATGAAAATAATTGATTACGTTAATAATATATACAAAATAATGTTTATTTATATATTTTATAAAATTTCATTATTTTGTTACCACGGGAAAACCGATTTTTTGTTCATAAAAAAATCAAATTGATTTTGCCTTTTGCCTAAACAATAATGTAAAAAAGTTATTCTTTTGTATTATAATTATATTTGCAGTTTTAATATAATTACGCATACGACAAGAGAATATGGAAGGGATCACCTCAAGGGAGAACCTTATCCAATATTCTGATTCTTTCCTTTAATCGAATAAAGACATTGTTCATAATTCCAAAAAAACATTTAGGAATTATCTTAAATCCTTTTACCTTTTATTTATCTCTTTCTTCTTTTTTCCCTTTATTTATTTAAATATGTTACCGCTAGAAACCACATATATTTTTACAAACATGTATGATTTAATTTTGTAGTGATTTGAATGATTAGTTGTCAATTGTTAAAAAAAAATCGGGATTAAGATTTGCAATACGTTCGTTATAATGAAAAATATAAAATAGAAAATATTTTCAAATGATTCAATTTATATTCAAATATAAAATACAAATAAATCATCTTCACTATTCTATAACCACAAGTAAAAGCTGGAAACACATCTCACACAAAATTCCAATTCATACAAATAAACATAATTTCAAGAAATATGTAAGTTTTCAAATTTTGTAGGAACAAAAATTGGAACATAATTCTTAAAAAAGTATACAATAGGGGTTGGACATTCCGAACTGAACTAAATTTTTGTATTTCAGTTCGGTTTGGAAATATTTAAATTATCCGATTGGATATGATTATGTAAAATCTGTTGGGTTCGGTTTGGTTCCGGTAATAACCGAAAAATATCGATTATCCGATCGGATATTAAAATAATTAACAAAAAAATCTAGCCCCCAAATTTTTCTATCCTCACGCAACTTTTCTTCTCCCTTACGTTGTTCATCTCTCTTCACCCCTTTTTCTTCTCTCTTCAGGCTGTTCTTCTTCTTTCCCTTTGATCTTATCCGGCGATTTTACCCACTTATCGATTTCACTCGGAGATTTCACTCACCCATCGATTTCCCCGACGATTTCACCAGCGATTTCATATTTAATTATATTCTTTATTTGGTTATATCTAATTTTTTTTTACATAAAAGTGGTTTCATCTTAAATTTTGAAGAAACCGAACTAATATCTAAATGATAACCGCAATAATATCCAAATAATAACCGAACCAAATCGAATTAATTAGAGTTCGGGTTATTTTGGTTATCATTATTTTTACATATAACTGAATCGAACCGTTATAAAACCGATCCGAACTGAACCGATTTAAATTTGGTTATAATATGGTTATTATTTATAGAAATCCGAATAAATCGTACCCATCATAACCGAACCGAAACCCGATTTGGCCACGCAACAATACGCTTACCATTTTGTTTCGAATTGTCACTAATGTGAATATTCTTATCAAATAAAGATTTGGATTTAGATAATAAAAAATTTATGTCTTTCACATAAAATCGAGCTAACTCATTTTTAATAATCAATATTATTTGTTTTAAATATATGCATATTTTTTATTAATAATTTACATATAAAATTACACACAAAAGGTTGAATTTTATGTCATAATTTTTGTATAAAAAAAGGGACAAACAAAAAAACCTTGAAAATAACTTTTAATAAAACTAAACCTTTTATTTTTAACTCTATAAAAAACTCATAAACTATATTTCTTAAGCAAAAAAAACCATGAAAATTTATCATGGTTTTATTCTTAAAAACATAGTTTAGGGGTTTTTTATAGAATTAAAAGTAAAAAGTTTAATTTTATTAAAAGATATTTTTCGGAATTTTTTTTGTTTGTCTCAAAAACTTATATCTCTATATATATAGATTAAAGAAAATTTTAAAATTATCTATATATAATTTGAAAATTAAATATATTTTTTTCAAATCATAAACCTTACAAAAATCTACACATAAAAATATATTTTTTCTCGTTTTACATAAATATTTAAATTTTTTAAAATTGAAATATATTTGTTCTTAAATTCATGACAATAGAGAAGAATAATTTTTTGAATTTATAAAATTTATTCACTACAATATTATTAACCAATAACATGTTTATTAACTTTTAACATTAATACATAATTTCAATTTCTTTTAATTGTAATTGTTACATAAAACGAATCTCATAGATTATAAAAAGAAATTGAATGATAGTTATGATATAAATTTATATTCAATGAAATGAAGATTAAATATTTTTTTAATCATAAATATTATGAAAAAGTTAAATATAACATTGAAAAATAATTGAATACTGTTTCAATTGAAATGTTAACTATCTCTCATTATAATCATTTAATTTTAATAACAAATAATGATTTTAATAATTGAAATTTCAGCTAGTTTAAATATTTAAATTTTGACGTTAGATTCTTTAAAGGTACAGATATGACTTAACGTGCATATGAAATATTCCTAAAATTGTAGAAATATTAAAATATTTGTCTATAACCTTTAATTTATTTTAATTATTAGTATTAATATATAATATTTATTATTTTAAAATTTTTAATTGTTGCACGATTAAATATGTGCATTGACCTAAAAAAATATATTCAATCTATAAACGGTGGATAATATATATGGATTTAAAATTTATTTTTTTGTATAAGTTTAACGATCATTTAAAGGTTTGTACCAAAGATTTTGATATGTTCAAAATTTGTAATATATCAAGTTTGGGAAAAACAAAAAAACCCTGAATAATAGCTTTTAATAGAATTAAACCTTCTACTTTTGACTCTATAAAAAAACCTCTAAATTATACTTTGTAAACAAAACAACCATAAAAATTTGTCATTGTTTTTTTTTTTTGCTTAAAAACATAGTTTAGCTGTTTTTTATAGAGTTAAAAGTAGAAGGTTTAATTTTATTAAAAACTATTTTTCAGATTTTTTTTAGTTTGTCCCTAAAAAAATTTAAAACTTTAAATCATCACATAACAAACAAATTTTTAGATCTTGAAAGATACAAATCAAGAATCTGAATTTTTTTATGCTACTTGTATATATATTTAAATTTGACAAATCCTAGGTTTAACTATTTGTAATCATATATAATTTTAATTAAAAAATATTATAAAAATATCCAAATTCGAAAGTTAAAATTGTAAAGTGTTTTCTATGAATCTCTCCACCTTTGTAAATGTGTAACACCTCTCTTCGATAAACCTAAATTTTTAAATTGTCTTCAAGAATCCGTGTAAAAATTGCCCATTTACTCCTCATGTTCCTCCTATAACGATAAGGGTGCACACGAGTCGGATGTCCAGAATTTTGAGACATTGGTATCCGAGACTCGGATTTTTTAACCTGTGGAATGCGGGTACCCTAGACTCGGATACTCGAACAATAACTCGGGTATCTAGACGTTGACAGTAGGAGATGGATGAAAGGTGATGGTAGAAGATCGAACGACGACGTAAGGAGATCGAACGACAACGACATGAAATCAAACAATGAACAAATAGACATGGTATCTATCGATGCACAGTTAACATGAGATCGATTGATGCACGGCGAACAACAACATAAAGCACATGAGATCGATCGACGAATAGATCGATGCAACAAACGCATAAAAAGATAATGGATGGTCGGAGACCACAAAGGAAGGAAGAAGGATTATTAAATCTATTGACATTTTTATAATTTTGTATTTTTTTATTAGGATATTTGTAGGTATCTAATTTTTATAAAAAAATCCGAATTCGATCTTGAATCTGTGTGTATTGTAATTTCATTACTCAAATTCGAATTTATAGATTTAAACATTTTTCAAAAATTCAAGATGAATTTTAGATTAAAAAAATAAATTTTTCGGATAATTTGACCAATTCTATCTAACTAACTATGGTTAAAAGGTTCAATATATTCATATGAGTAGATTTGCCTAATAGGAAACCCAAGGATGATTATGTATTTTAGGTTTTTTTTTTCACTTTATATCATTTTTTCTATTTTTTATTTTATCTATTTATTTAATAAATAAATTATTTAGTAATTTGAAATACAAATAATTTGAATATTTAATTATATAAAATTATGTATAATATATATATAACACAATTTAATTCGATATAGATCGTAAACGAAGCCTATATTGGGATACTTGGGCCTCAATATGGCTCAACAGCATTACTCTTTTTAAGGCCTTGGATTGTATTAATTGGATCTTAATGGTCCAAAATAAATTGAGATTTCATACATTTTCCTTATTTAAATTCACTCTTCATTTTCTGGGCTTTTCATTTCCAAACTATTCGGTCCAAATTTAAACAAATTTATATCTATCCAAATTATATAAGCCCATTCTTACCATTCTTATTCGGCATTGTAGCAACAACCAAAAATAAAATAAAAAATAAAAAATCTTTTAGGGCAAATCATATATATATATATATGTGGGTGTTTTCCAATATATATACACGCGCGATGAAGAAATGGGGAACATAAAAAGTAAAAAGAAAAAATTATAATAAGTTGAATAATGAGTGATTGAAATTCCAACTTTATATTCCTATTTAGGAATAATAAATTTAAAAAAGGAAAATTAGAGAGTTAATGCAAGACACGTCGAAAGTGCGTAATGCCAACACGAAGCTTATTAGGATGAATGTCCCACACACCCATTTACTCTTCCTTACTTATATTTTTACTCATTCACTTCTCATTTATCTATATATATATATATATATTTTACGTATCGACTGCACGTGTTTTTTAATTCTTTTTTCTTGAGCAACTAAAACCTAAACCCTAATTTTTTCGATCCAAACGAGTGCTAATAAGAGTGTATTAAGGTCATTATCGTATCGCATGAAACCGTGATTTCTTCGTTGTTTTAGAGTTTGAATGGTGGAAATGTTGTGTTTACGTTGCATTTGGCGATGTAGCGTTTTGTTTTATTTTGTCTTGATGGAGGAACCGTTGCGTTTGCGGACGATTACGACTAAAAGCGAATGTTAAAAACTGCTACAATTGTGTTCTGAACAAAATTATCAAAATAGACAATTTTTAATAAAAAAATTATTTGAAATTTGATGTTTGGTGTATTTTTTAAATTATAATTTATAAATATTTAAAATAAATTTATAATTAAAAAATTATTAAAATATTTAAATATACAATATATATGGTTTATATAAATTATAATGGAAGGATATTTTACTAATTTTTTTAAAACGCATCGAAACACAAATGTAACGCAATATAATTCCGGATTTTGAAATTCTATGTTTCGCCGCGTTCGCGGGCGATTGCGACTCCACCAATCGGTTTTAATGTCTTTCGTAATCGCCAGAAAATATAGTCGTCGCGTTTGCGGACGACTGCGACTCCACCAGTCGAGGTCCTAGTAATGCACTTAAAAGTATTAAGTGTATTATGTAATAGATATATATGGATCTCAAATCCAAAACTCGATTAGTAAATGGTTAGTTTTTTCAATTTATATATAAATATATATATATATATAATAGATTTATGGTAAGAAAGTGTTGCCTATAAAAGGTTCCGAGTGAATGAAGATATAAAGGCAAAAACGAAGGTAGAAGAGATTGCTGACTCTTCGAGATTTGAAAGAGTTGCCAAAGTTCCTCTTTTTTTAACAAACTTATAGACAAAGATAATATCTTCTTCTTTAGTAATTGACGTTGTCATATCACTAATTATGTTCAATTTTATGTTTATCGATAAGCCCAAAAAGAATTAAAGATAAAAGTTTTGATCATTATCATCGATAATATCCATTTATTAGAATTAATTGTGAAATATGAGACATAATTATGAGTTACATACATAAATATATAAATTAATCATCGAGACCTTGCAAATTGAAGCATTTTTTCTTATTTATTATTTTATGGACACATTAGAGATTTCTTATTTGCTAATAGGTTATACGTATGTGTATATATATATATATATTGTTTAAAATAATTTGTTGCAAAAGTTTTAGTGAATTAATTACGAATGGTACGAGATAAACGATACATCTCTTTTTTAGAGATTATAGGCAATATCTATACCACTTTTTTATCTACAAGACATTTGCAAGTTGATTATGTCATCATCATTATCATCATCATTATCATTTAATGTGAAATATGTTAAGCCACTTATTTATTTAAATTAATTAACTATTGCTATTGGATCTTTAATTATGCTTACAAAATATCTTAATGGCATTGGCTTGTAATTAGTATTTTAAAGCCGAGGAACATTTCCTAATGATTGGACATGTAAATAATAAACATTAATTCGGAATTGACAACAATTGCACGATAATTCCAAAACTTATAATCAGTCTAGTGAAATATTTAAATACAAATTAAAATATTTATCAAGAACTATTTTAAAAGTGTTTGTAAAGTCTGAAATGAATGTTCATTCCAGAATTCCTCTCCAATTTGATAATTTATAGTAATATGAAAATTATATATTCAATACTATAAACACACAAAAAGTTATATTATAGAAGATCAACCTGTGACACAATGTATGATATTTATGTTAGGTAATTATATATATATATATATATTATTGTGATGTTAAATAGATGTATTTCTAATTTGCCACTAAAAATGTGTAATTTGGGCATTCAATTTTTTTTTTAAATATTTAAAATGAAAAGTAAACTTAGTATGGCTTTTATTGTATAATCACGACGAATGACAAAAATCGGTTTGTCTGTTTATTGTAATGTGTGGTTTCCACCTTAGTCTAAAAAGACCCCAAAGCAATTTGAACGAATTAATGTGAGGTATTTTTGAATAAAAAGAATCATACTTTGTAAATGCTTTTAAATCTGTCCATCGATCGATTATTCTCAGTTTAAAAGCTTTCAACTTGCCTTTTTTTTTTCAAAACAGAAAAAGAAAGAAAATAATTGAAATTTGTTTTAATGACAAATTTATCGAATCTAATAATTCAACCTAAAAATTAATTTAACAATTTAAGGTATTCAAAATTATATATATCATTATATAATTTATATTAAATAAATTATGGTATTACAAAAATTATTTAGTATTAATTTTAATTAAAAAAATTAATTATATAATTTAGGATTGTCCAAAAATATATGAATCAATAATCATTATTCTAAACAAATAAAACAATTCAAAATAACATTTATTATAGGATTTGTAGTTTTTTTATTACAATTATTTTCTAACATTTTAACCTATGTAATAATGAATGTATAGGTCTAAGGAAATCCAAATATTAAAGGAAAGTAAATTAAGTAACAATTATACATATTAAAACCCAAAATCTACGACAATTCCAATGTTAACAATATTTGACTTAAAAATCGTTAGATAAATTATTGTTTTTTTGTTCAATAATGACTGAGTCTCTCAGCCACTAAGTTGGTGTTAGGTAGTTGCTGTTTTTTAGGAGTCACTACTCTTCTTATTTCTGTTATTGTAAGGCTATTTAACATCCATTTCTTTTGCTGAATAAACGTAAGTTTCAGGGGAATACCTGAGTTTTGATCCAACAAAGTGGTATCAGAGCCTGTACGAAAGAAGTCGCAGCTTCAGAAAACACGAGCGAGAGATGGGAGACGACAAGATGAAATTGCCGCAGTTTGATGGCCATTGGGACCATTGGAGTGACGTCATGGAAAACTTCAGGTCTATGGAGCTTGATCGAAACAGGAGTGAAGGAACCAGTCAACACGACGGCTCTAACGGCTGAACAAACTCTTCAGCTTGAAAGCAACCGAACAAACGATCACAAGGTCAAACATTACCTGTACCAAACCATTGATCGTGTGACGTTTGAACAGATCTTGGATAGAAGAACCTCCAAGATCATTTGGGATTCGATGAAAGCAAATTTTGGTGGAAATGCCCGAGTGAAGAGATCGCTTCTGCAGAAATTGAGAAGAGATTTTGAAGTGTTGGAGATGAAAGAATCCGAAGGTATTGAGGAATACTTCACACGGGTTCTTGCCATCACAAACCAAATGAGGAGCAATGGAGAAATAATGACTGGTTCAAAGGTCGTTGAGAAGATACTCAGAACCCTTAGTGAGAAGTTCATGTACGTGGTGGTGTCCATTGAAGAGTCTAAGGACACAGAGAGCATCTCACTGGATGAGCTGTAGAGTTCTCTTGTAGTACATGAGCAGAAGTTCATGAAGCCTGAAAAGGGAGAAGATCAGGTTCTGAAAGTCACTAATGGAAGAGGAAGTGGACTCGCAGGAAGAGGAAGAGGACGTGGCCGAGGCAGAATGTCCTTTAACAAAAGCACAGTGGAGTGCTACAAATGTCACCGCCTTGGACATTTCAGAAATGAATGTCCAAAATGGGAAGAGGAAGCCAATTATGCCGACTTTGAAGAACATGAAGAGATGATGCTAATGACTTATGCAGAAGAGGAAAAAGGAGATTTAAACGAGGTTGAAGAACACTCATTAATGACGAGTTCAGAAACACAAGAAATCCAAAGATGAAGGATCTGGTTTCTTGATTCAGGGTGTTCAAATCACATGAGTGGAGACAAAGAGCTGTTCACAATGTTGGATGAGATATTTAGACACACGGTCAAGCTGGGAAATAACAAGAGAATGGAAGTCATGGGAAAAGGAAGTCTGAAGTTGGTGCTGAATAATGCAGTATATGTGATCAGCGATGTGTACTACATACCGGAGATCAAAAACAATCTCCTGAGTCTGGGACAACTTCAAGAGAAGATGATCATTGTCATCATTAAGAAGGGAGTTTGCAAGATTTATCATGATGATAAAGGTCTAATAGCTGAAAGCAGAATGAGCTCAAACCGAATGTTTATATTGGTAGATCAAAGCAATGGCGGTTTCAAGGCGGGAGAACCCAAATGTCTTCAGATAGCATCAATGGACATGCCAAGACTATGGCGTGAACGCTATGGGCACTTGAGTCATCGAGGAATGAGAACACTACATAGCAAGAACATGGTATGTGGGCTTCCTGTTTTTGAGATTCAAGACTTCACTTGTTCAAACTGTGTGGTAGGGAAGCAACCAAGAAACCCCATTCCTAAAAGAAGTACATGGACAACCAAAGATACATTAGAACTAATTCACTCGGACATATGCGGACCCATAAGTCCCACATCCAGCAGCGGGAAAAGGTATATTTTATGCTTTATAGATGATTACAGCCGGAAAGCATGGGTTTATCTACTGAATGAGAAGTCATAAGCCTTTAACCAGTTTAAGTTTTTCAAAAAGAAGGTGGAAACTGAAAGTGGGAAGAACATTAAAGGTTTGAGGATAGACAGAGGTGGAGAATATACATCTCATGAGTTCATAAACTATTGCAAAGAACAAGGGATCCGAAGGCAGCTAACAACGGTTTACACTCCTCAATAGAACGGTATCGCCGAAAGAAAGAACCGTACAGTCATGAATATGGTCAGGTCTATGTTATCAACTAAGAAGGTGCCTAAGATCTTCTTGACAGAGGCTGTACGTTGGGCTTTCTATGTCCTTAATAGATGCCCTACCCTTGCTATCAAAGATCGAACTCCACAAGAAGCATGGAGTGGGATAAAACCAAGCGTGGAGCATTTCAGAGTGTGGGTTGTATAGCTCATGTACATGTCTCAGACAAGAACAGAGGAAAGATGGACGACAAAAGCTCAATGTGTGTACTACTTGGCTTCTCAGAAGAATCAAAAGGCTACAGATTGTATAATCCAAGAACCAAAAAGATTGTGATAAGCAGAGATGTAATATTTGAAGAAGATAAAGGTTGGAGTTGGGAAGAAGATAAGGATCACCGATCCGATGGTGAGCTTACTTGGAGTGATGATGGTACGTGGAAAGAAAGTCAAGAGGAAGACAACAATGAGGGTGATGACAATGAGATAATTCAGCCGGCAGAAGCTGTAGCAGAAGTTTCAGCAGTACAAAATGAAGAAATCAGTGAGGGACGAATCAGAAGAGCTCCACGTTATCTCAGTGATTACATTCATGGAGATGAGATAGAAGATGAAGTGAACATGATTGAATTATACTCAACGGACCCGTCAAATTTTGAAGAGGCGGTAAAGGTTCCAAACTGGAGGGAAGCAATGGCTGAAGAGATAAATTCAATCGAGAAGAATAAAACATGGGAGCTCTGTTCTCTTCCGTCTAAAGCAAAGTGTATCGGTGTAAAATGGATCTACAAGACAAAATTGAATGAGCATGGTGAGATAAGCAAGTACAAAGCGAGATTGGTGGCTAAAGGGTACTCTCAAGAAAGGGAATTGAAAATTGAATGAGCATGGTGAGATAAGCAAGTACAAAGCGAGATTGGTGGCTAAAGGGTACTCTCAAGAACAGGGAATTGACTACAGAGAAGTGTATGCTCCAGTTGCTCGTATGGATACTATTCGGACCATCTTAGCCACTGCAGCTCAAAAGAACTAGAGATATATCAACTTGACGTTAAGTCTGCTTTCCTCCATGGTATTCTTACTAAAGATGTGTACATTCAACAACCAAAAGGGTATGTGGTTGAAGGAGAAGAAGATAAGGTTTACAAACTTCATAAGGCGTTATACGGCTTAAAACAAGCTCCAAGGGCCTAGTTTAGCCACATTGAAGAATATTTCCTACGATCTGGATTCATGAAGTCTCAGAATGAAGAAACCTTGTTTCTTAAAGTCAACAATCAAGGTAACATCTTGATTGTTAGTGTTTATATCGATGACCTTATTTACACAGGGAGTAATCTTTCGATGATGATGGAATCTAAAAGATCTATGCAAGAAGAATTCGATATGACAGATCTAGGAAAGATGAGGTATTTCTTGGGGATTGAAGTGTTGCAAACATCAAAGGGAATTCACATCTCACAAGCTAAGTATGCTCAGGAAATTTTCAAACGTTTTGAAATGGAGAATTGCAATGCTTTATACAATCCGATGGTTCCAGGAGAGAAGATTGACATGGATAAAGAAGGAGAAAAGGTGGATGAAACACTCTACAAACAAATGATAGGAAGCCTAATGTACATCACCAACACACGACCTGATCTGCAATTCTCAGTAAGTTTGTTAAGTTGTTTTATGTCAAGTCCAACGAAGATACATCTACAGGCAGCAAAGAAGGTGTTACGTTACTTGAAGGGAACAGTTGATTTCGGTATCTGGTATCACAGAGGAGGAATGGGAGAGTTGTCTGTTTACACTGACAGCGATTTTGCAGGGGATATTGATACCAGAAAAAGCACTTCAAGCTATGTTTTTCTTATAGATAATGCAGCTGTAGCTTGGTGTTCAAAGAAGCAACCGATAGTCACTTTATCCACAACTGAAGCAGAGTATGTGGCAGTCTCAATCTATGCCTGTCAAGCTATTTGGTTCAAGTGTATTTTAAAGGATTTGGGACACAAGGTAGACGGAGGCATTGTCATTTTCTGTGACAATACATCAACAATCAAACTGTCCGAAAACCCTGTGTTCCATGGAAGGTGCAAGCACATTGGGGTAAGGTTTCATTTTCTGCGAGAAATCAGTTTGGAGCATTGCGGTTCAGGAGAACAAGCTGCAGACATCTTTACCAAACCATTGAAGAGAGAAGTGTTCGAAAAGATGAGGAGCAAATTGGGATTTGCTCAGCTGAAGATAAACTAAACTTGTGAACAAGTTTAATTTAGGGAGGGTTTTGTTTGAACAAATTAGGTTATGTTTCTGACTTTTATTTGAGTTTTTTTGTTCAATAATGACTGAGTCTCTCAGCCACTAAGTTGGTGGTACTTAGTTGCTGTTTTTTAGGAGTCACTACTCTTCTTATTTCTGTTATTGTAAAGCTATTTAACAACCATTTCTTTTGCTGAATAAACGTAAGTTTCAGGGAATATCTGAGTTTTGATCCAACAGGTATAAGGGATCATATGGCAAGGAAAAACAACTATACATATATATATATAATTATATATATATATAATTATATATATATAATATATATATGGTAATGTGGGATTATGGTGAAAATACGATCGGTCGATATGTTGGTGACAATGATTTATCGAACATGCTCATCTATTTATGAATTGATGGCTTCGATCATTGCGACAAAGATTCCCACTATATAAATCTAGACATCGAATTGGGGACTGCCATGTTACTGATGACGTGGCATTTCTGTGATTTGATTTGGTCCGACGTGGCATGGTCTTGTTCGAAATTGTCTCATTGGGGCCCACCATCTGCCGAAAGTTTGGAGATATAGTGGCCGTTAGCAGTTACTTTGAGTTCAGGCTTCCCTTTTTCCCCTTTCTAAGGATAAATTCTTCTATTAATAGGAAAAATTAAGGACAAAACTAAAAAAAAATAGATAATTTTTTTATTTGCATTTTTCTGACGCTTTTCAATTCATATTCTGAAATCTCATCCATTATCTTTGAATGATTTTTCTTTGTATTATATACGAAACATTTATAATTTTTTCTTATATTTTCATTTGAAAAAAAAGTTATACTAATTACACCCTTTTTTATTTAAATTTTGGTTAATGTAAATATAATCTTCAAGATAAAAGTTTGAACGAATTGAACTACCAATAATTGTAAAAGTTTTTTAGATAATTTTATGGTTTGATAATTCTTTTAGAGAAATAGCAATAAAGTGGAGGTGTAAAGGGTCCACATTTTTTCACATTTTAAAAATGTGCTAAAAAGAAAAAAATCAAATAATTACTTAAAATTATACAAATTTAGGTTCGATATAATACGGTCGATAAGGGTATGAACATGTTCGTGAATAATTCAAATTTTGAAGAATAAAATTTTTTAGACTAACGAATGAATGACAATAAATATTCCAACAATTGCTTCACTTCACATGAAATATTGCCTCTAAGGGATCCACGTGGTGGGTATTGATCGTTAGGGAACAAATGCGTTGTCGGTAACTTTTAATTAAGACTTTTAATTACACATTTGAAGATAAATCGATTAGAAATTATTCAATTGTAGAGAGTCCATAATCTAGGCATTAAAGCAGGGTGGATTCTTATTATCCAAATAGATAATTAGATATATGCAAAAGTGTCGTAAAGTGTTTTGCTATAAACCGTAATTATCAAAACAATTATGGCTTAATTTATAAATTACTAAAAAATGATTATTCAGATTAATATGATTAATTTTAGACGCCACAAAGAGTTTTCTTCTATTTTAATTTCAATTACGTTAAGACGTCGTTAAAAAAAACAATCGATTATAAATGAAGGGGGCAACAGATTCATCCGTTAATACAAATTGCAACGGATTTACAACAGATTTTGATAAATTATCAACAAAACGATATTCGTTGACGTTCGTTGATAATGTCAACGTACGAACAACAGATGATATCCGTTGCAAATTTATTAATTGATATGTTGATTGTCCGTTGATATAGGGAGAAAAATGCAACTTAAATCCGTTGGAAATGGCAACGTTCATCCGTTGATTGTTGTGACGGAAGCCCGTTGAAAACTTTAGAATTCTGATCTTTTCGTTGGAATAATCCAACGAGTTTTTCAACGGCCATCCGTTGATATTTCCAACGGAAGACCGTTGAAAAATGCACTATTTATAAATCTAATCCGAATTTTTTATCCTCAAGCCATCAACACAAAGTATATTTTCAAAAAATGTTGTTTTCTTCAGTAGAGATATAAACCCAATCGAAAGAGTTGATGTATAGAAGAAAAGATCCCATAATCGAAGAAGTTACGCAAGAATTCTTACACGGATTGGAGCAGTTCATGAGTTTTGCGTCGATGCAACCTTTGTGTCAAGAACGAGAGATAATGTTATATCCGTGCAAAAGATGCAAATACATAAAGTATCAAAGTCAAGAAATTGTTTGCAAACACCTTTATAAGGCGAGTTTCGTATAGAATTGCAAAATTTGGGGTGTATAAGGGGCATATACGATCTAGGTGCTCTACAAAAAGACATCATTGAGGATGCCACTACGGTACCCCACAGTCTAGGAGACGTATACTCAAGAGAAACGCATTGAGAAGCTCGAGACTAATCTTCGAGAAATGCGAGCATAGATGCGACACATGGAAAGTATAATCGAGTTGTTGACCGATAGAGCATATCAGACGCCGCCGCCACCATAGGCAGGGGCGACAACGCTGAGACAAGAAGCAATTATTGATTCCGATGAAATGCCTTCTAGAGGCATTGGCGAGGACGAGGATGAAGAAAACTGAACTGGTTTAGATGAAATGTAATAATAACGTTTTAAAATTTTGTATTGAGTTTTTATATATAAAAAGCTTTTTTTATTTTTTAAAAAATCATTCTGCTTACAACGAATGCCCGTTGACAATAGAACCGATTTTGCAACGGGCATCCGTTGCAAATTACAAACCTCTCGCCAAAAATTTGCAACGGGCATCCGTTGCGACGTGCAAATTTCCCATCAATTCGTTTCCAACGGTCTTTCGTTGCAAACTTTCAGCGCCAATTCTTTGGAAACATGCATCTGTTATCAATTTGTAACTGTTATCCGTTGCAAATGTCAACAGATATATCTATTACAATCCTTTGACAATTGTCAAAAGATAATATACGTTGATATCCCGTTAAAATTGCAACGGATTTTGGTTTTCAACAATCGATTTTCAACGATTATGAATATGTTGGAATCCGTTAGAAAGGGTCATTTCCAACAGTAATGTTTTTTTAGTGCGTTGACAATGGATTTCAATCTCGATATGAATCATTTGTAGAGGTTTCACTTTATTGAAACTATATTCATAGAGGTTTCATGATTGTCATCAATCATTATTATATGATTTGTTTAGAAATAAACTATGAATCCGAAATTTGATAAAACAAATTCGATCTCTTCTTTGGATGATTGTTGAAAATGAGCTTGTGTTATGTTTGTTAAAGAACTGTAAAACATTAGGACAATGCTTAAAAAAATACAAATGGTTATACATTCGTCCCTAAAAATTAAGTAATTGTTGACTCTATAAAATCTTTCAAATAAACTTATAATATTACGTTTCAACGAAAATCAATAAAAATTAATGTATTTCAATGAGAGAAACAATGTTTAATTAAAAATTTTAACATATTACCAAGAATATAATCAGTTGATAATACCATTAAAACCATTCAACGAATTTCAATTTGAAAATATTATTTGTGCATTATATTTATATAACAACGTTATGGATCTGGTGGAACATTGTATATGCCACATTTGTACCACTAACATTGGTCCACAGAATAAGTCTATTAGTCTTGCAGTAGAAGAACATTCAAACATAGCATAAATATATCAAACATGTCTAATCATATTTGACATACGTATTAAAATGTAACTAAATTAAATTTAAAATAGATACTTTCTTATAATCAAAACACTAATTATTAGGCGAGGAAATACGGGTGGCCGAAAATTTGCATGCATTAATTAATTAATTACATAATCAAATTATTTTTTATGAAGTATCATAATTAAATATCGCATTTGTGCTTTTTCCTGGCCATAATTTAGATTTGGTACGCTACACTAATAAATAATTAAATACTATTGAATAACATTTAAATATAAGAACCCAATAATTTGACAAGAACATCAAATTATTAGGTGGGTTTCGAGATTTGACTAGTGACGTTAAAGAGTGTGACAGAAAATGAGAGATTATGAATAATACGAGAAATTTAATCAAATTAATGATAAAAAATAACAATTCCTTAAATATTTAAAAACTTCGACAAAAAAAATTCCTAAATTTTATGGATCACTAAGTTATTGTAATTTCGATATTATCAGTAAAATTAAAAATAAATTTGGAGTGGAAAAAACTATTTTGTATTTTCTAATTTTAATTAATTTGACATATCTTGAATTAAAATTCTCAAATTAAAAATCATGTGATAATATATAAATGTGATTTTCATGCATATAAAAATGATCAAATTATGTATGAACAATAGCTTCAATAAATCAAATATAAACCCACAAATCAAATTAACTTTTCTTGCGATTCCATTAAAATATGTTCTCTTTCTTTGTGAACCCTATATTCATATTCTTTAAAACTTTTAAAAAAATATTCTCATTCATATATATATATATATATATATATATTAGTGCATGCATGCACCCGAAGTTATAACTCGTATATCCTATCCTAGTACTCGCTCCACAACATTTAATTTAACTAAACTTAATGGAACTTAAAAAAGTATCCTGAAATATTATGTCACATAATATGTTTAGTTTATTATTGTAATTGCGATCCCATAAATTTTTTATATTTCTTCTTATAAAACATTATAATGACATTTCTTAGGTTTCTAGTTTACAACTAATACTAACAAGAGGCTTTGCTGAATTACGCCACTAAAAAATAGCGTTACAGAATATTTACAACATGTTTGGGTATTTCAAATTAGATTTATCTGAATATAAAATTAATTTTATTCGATATAATAATATATTTATTAATAATATCTAAATTGATATAAAAACAATATAATATAATATAATACTTTGATTCCAGTTAAATTTGATTTTAAATTTTATACATCTTTCGAAAACATAAAAATATTTAAAAAAAAATAAGATATCATATCACATAGATCTGTATATGATTCGATTCAATTATTCTATAATTAGTTTATAATTATTCAGTGTATATATATATATATATATACGTGCCAGATGGCGGCAAAGCATTGGTTAGGATAAATGAGAAGTGATGAGAGTGGGACACGTGGCAATAAGTAAAGTGGAACAGGTGTTGAATGATGTCTTAAAAATGTAGTTTCTCAGATATTTTTGTCGTATTATCGAAATTAATTAGTAATTAATAGTAATTACATTCAATTACCTCTCATATTGACCATTTTTTTCAGATTTAAATGTAATGATCATTTTTTTCAATTAAATATTCGTTTCTAATAAGTTTATATATACTGTATGCGAATTTACAGTTAAAAATATGTTTTTGTTAAAGAGAGTATATTATTTAACAATTTACCAATACGCACAAATATCGTCATTACATATGCCCATCTACAAAGTTAAGCCAAGATTATTGTAAATATAATTTTATTTAAACATTTTACTTGATTCTTTTCTACTCTATAAAAAATAAAATATACATTAGAAATTTTAATATTACAAAAAAAAAATCGTATATTGTTGAAATAAAATGAGCTTGGTTTCGTTTAACCTTTTTATTCGGTATATTACACATGTTTTATATTATTTTTTAAAAATATTAAATTTTGAAATTTTTCGAATGTGAACAAATAATGGAAGAACAATCTGAAAAAAATAAATTAATTAGATTGATCATATAAACTATTATGTACAGTTTTATAAAGTAATTAGATTGATCATATAAACTATTATTTACAGTTTTTTAAAAAGTTTGTACAATAAATGTTGATTTATTATTTTTATTTAACATCATCTGAGTGGTATTGATCTAGAAAAGAAAAATAAAAATAAGTTGTGTTGTAAATAAACAATGCAAACAAACATGCTAACCAAAACATAATATAATAATAATGAGCCGCAGCATGGTAGGGGGACCACGTGGCGAAAACTGGGGGCGCCTCTCTAAGGTTTGATTTGAAGGCCCCCTTCAAACGCAAAGGAGAATAGCGGGAACGGGGAGGCCGAATCATGGGGCCCACTTTTTGCCAGATAGACACATTTGTGGGTCCCACAAAAACACAATATCTGGTTTTTTTATTTATGATTTAATTTATGTAATTTTGCAGCTATAAATTCAGACCAGTCTCGCCCCCCGTCTCTCCCACAAACACATCATCTCTCTCTCTCTCTCTCTCTCTCTCTCTCTCTCTCTCTCTCTCTCTCTGTGGTTATTACATTCTGAGAAACAGAACTGCTCTGTCTCTTTTTACCTCTGTCTTGTCTTTTGACTGCGCTGTAAAAATTCTTAGGTTTTCTAAAATGGGTGAGTGTCTTTTTAGGTTAAAATGCATTTACATCGATATGAATATATACATTTAAACTAAAAAAAATCATCTTCTGAGATTCTCACTGTTAATTCATCCATTGTTTTTGTAGTGAGATTTATCGAAGAGAATGGTAAAATGGTGAAGAAGAAAGGAGTAATTACAGGTGAAAAAGTTCTAAGAGATCTTCAAATTAACTGCAGAAGTAAAGGAGGATTAATTAATTCTTGGGTTGATTCCATGAGAGCTTCTTCTCCTACACATCTTAAATCCTTTGGAAAACATAATTCTTGGATGGTAATTTCTTTTTTCATTAAAAAAAAGATTTATGGGTTATTATTTTTTTTTTACTAAAAGATGAAAAAAAATGGGATTTTCAGACAGAACATCCATCAGCTTTGGATATGTTTGAAGAAATAATTCAAGCTTCAGAAGGAAAACAAATTGTAATGTTTTTGGATTATGATGGCACTCTTTCTCCCATTGTTGATGATCCTGATCGAGCTTTTATGTCTAAAAAGGTGATTATTATTTGTTTTTAGGGTAAATTATAATTTAATTATTTCTCTTAATTATCATTACTTAATACTAAATTAAGTTTTATTTTCAGATGAGAAGAACTGTGAGGAATCTTGCAAAATGTTTTCCCACTGCCATTGTGAGTGGAAGATGCAGAGAGAAGGTTAGATTTTCTTAATTACCACTAATAATGATTATAACTAAATTTATTTACAAAATTAAAACTTAATCATATCCTTAATCTTAAATTTTCGTAGGTTTATAATTTTGTGAAATTAACTGAGTTGTATTACGCTGGAAGTCATGGCATGGATATCAAAGGCCCTGAGACAGGACCCAAATGCAAGAATGTGAGAATAACAATTTTTATTTTTATTATTATTATTATTAATAAAAAGAAATTTCCGGTTTTATGTCTTTATTTACTTATTATTTAAAATATTTTATAATTTTAGCAGAGTAACGAATCACTTCTTTGCCAACCAGCAACCGAGTTTCTGCCGATGGTGGACGAGGTTAACATTCTCTTTAATCTCTTAATCTTCAGATTTTTTATAATTAATTATTTAATTAATTAAATCTTAATGCTATGATTTTTTTGTTATTATTTCAGGTTTATAAAAAATTAGTGGAGAAAACAAAATCAACTCCAGGATCCAAAGTTGAGAACAACAAATTTTGTGTATCAGTACACTTCCGATGCGTCGATGAAAATGTATTTAATTATATATAAATTAAATTTGTTAAATTAAAATGTATAAATGTGTGGGAAAAAACTAATTAATTAATTAATATGCGATTTACAGATGTGGAATGATTTGGCTCATCAAGTTAGATCAGTCTTAAAGGATTACCCTAAGCTTCGGCTTACTCAAGGAAGAAAGGTATAATACATTTAATTTTAAAGCTTAGTGTAATTATGTTTTGATATAATTAATCATGTTTAGTATTTAATTAAATTTTTAATATCGGGTTTTAAAATTAGGTTTTGGAAATTCGTCCTATCATCAAATGGGACAAAGGCAAAGCACTTGAGTTCTTGTTGGAATCACTTGGTAAGTAAAACTATGCTAAATGTATATAATATAATGTGTTTGATATTATTTTCAATTTCCTAATTCAATTTATACATATATATTTAGGGTTTATTATTATTTTCAATTTTCTAATTCAATTTATACATATATCTAGGGTTTGCGAATTGCATGGACGTTTTTCCTTTGTATATCGGAGATGATCGTACGGATGAAGATGCGTTTAAGGTATATTTTTATTATATATCGATTATAACAACATATTTGTACAAATGTTAATTAATAAACTTATAATATATATTATGATGTCATTATTAATTTAGATTTTGAGAGAAAGAGGGCAAGGCCTTGGCATTCTTGTCTCCAAATTTCCAAAGGAGACCAATGCTGCTTATTCGCTCCAAGAACCCGACGAGGTAATATATATATATATATATATATAAATAAATAATAGAGTAAATTCAATATACGTGTTAAATATGTACAAATTAATGTGAAATTATATAATGGACTTATTTTTTAAATTATTGTGTAACAGGTTATGGATTTTTTGCAACGTTTAGTAGAATGGAATCAAATGAAGTCTGGGGCATGAAGAGAATCACATTTGAGTATTTATATAGATTCCAATGGATTATAGCATATCGGAAAATTGTAAAGAAAAAAGTAAAAAGAAAAAAGAAAAAAAGAAAATTTAAATTCTGGGTCAAGTCCTTATTTTTACTCAATTCAGTATTGTATGCATTTGTACATATTATAAATCTAATTCTAATTAAAAATCAAATATATTCACTTCTTTAGCCATATATATATATAAGTATCTTGTGGGTTTTAATTTTATATTTTTTTAATATATGAAAATGACGATCGAGTAATTGAGATATGTCTTGTTTCGTAATACGAAACATATACAAAAATAAAAATACGATATAAGTGAGCATTCAAAAGTTAGATTCGGTACGAATAATAAAATGTTTATATGATTATAAGGAAAATTATAAATATGTATGAACATGTGTGGGATATTGAACTAAGTCATCACGTGGATCCTATTTGAAGCAAATAATGATTCATTTTTTTAAAATAAAAATAAAAATAAAGAAATAAAATAAGAAACGATGGAATATTCGATGAGAAGACTTTTGAAAGTCGTTTGGATCAAACAGACCCAAACACATGATCGCAGTTTAGTTTAAAGTTAAATTAACTAAAATATTTTCGATATTTTCAGTAAAAAAAAAATAAAATTTGTTTTATTTTTATTTATATAACCAAATATATGTTTGATGGAATCTTTCTTAACATTTATCTGTCTACTCTTAGGAATCCCAATAGAAAATATAAAGCATAAAAAAGGAATCTGTCTGACAATACAACTACATACTTACATATACATACATATATATTTATCTATATCGAGATCGGTTAATTAAAATAAAAGTATGCTGAATAATAAATAGTACGTCGGATTATAAAATATATAGCTTAAAGACAACAAATAATATTGTTATATAAAAAGCCTATAAAACCGGTAATTAAGCAAATAATAATAAAGCTGAAAATAATAATATCAATAGTTACCGGTCTGGATGAGCACTAAACCCAAAATAAAACCCTAGTAAATGATGTTTAATTAACTTTAATTTTGTCGGAATTCGATCCCATGTGGGACAATTCGATATTTCACATATATAAGAAGACGCTTTTTTTTTTTAATTTAATAATCCCATTTAAAAAAAAGATATATGAAATATTTTAACATCAAGATGGTGAATAATTAAAAAAAACATTTTTTTATTTTAATTATGTACTAGCTTTGGTGTTAGCCGCCACACAGTCAATTTTGTCCAGGAATCAAAGTGTGTAAACCACGAGACACAATTAATTGAGATTAATTTTGTTAATTAACGATTAATTAATTGTTAGGGCACGTTATTATTTGTCTACTTTCCAACGAACCGCAGATGTCAATGCACCCATTTCTCCGACATGCCACAAGGAGATCACTATAAGATTTTTGTTAAGCTTTTTTAATTATTATATATAATGTATTTAGGGTACTAATCACATTTCCATAGGATAATTATATGACTTAATCAAATATTATAATTTATATATAACCCTAAGTACAAAGGGCTGTTCCTATAAGTTCATGAAACAAAGAGATCCATTGCTCATTGGCCGTCGAAGTTTTTGTCAATATCACACATTTATCGACACGTGTGATTATTAAATAATGGTATTTTAAAAATTATTTCATTTAATTTAATAATTCAATTGCTCATCCAAAGACTATATACAATGAACCCAATTTCATTAATGTGGTTTTATTATACAACGTACGAAAGAACCTTATATTCTTGGTATTTTAATACATGAATAATTCTTCATTAAATTATATTCGTCGATAAATCCATTATTGTAGTCGAATCTTTCAGGCATGCTATGAAAAATTAATTAAAATAGACGATGATTGTGTAAAATATGCTTAACAAAGTTCAAAAGCTTTTTTAACTTAAAAAAATAAATTTTTAATATATATATATATATATTAAAGATCTTATATTTTTGAAATTCTCTAACTGATGGTTGTATAAAAAATATATTAAAAAAATCGGTAAATGACTTTTGTCCATGGTTCTAGTTAGTTGGTCGTTGAATCCCATATTCAAACAATGTGGCTAATATTGTAAAAAAAATTATATATTGCTTTTAAATTAGGTGAAATAATTGTAAAAATGTAGTAAATAGGTAAAACCACCCAATTTAATAAAGAAATTTCACTACAAAGTAAATCGGGTTTTTATTGTCATATCCATTGCATATCGATTTTTTTTTTCATAATTGTAATTGTAAACTAATATAAAATATAGGGTCTATATATGTCACAGCTAATCCAACATACACATAAAAATATTTGTTTTGTACTCCTCTATTATCTCTTGTGTAGGAATCTAATAAAACAAGAGTTATTGCATTTATTTTTTTTCCCTATGGTTAGGGTTTTCAATTAAAGCGAATCCCATTATCAATATATATATATATTGCTTTATAATAATAATATGTTATTATATATTATATACTAATTAACAAAGAGAATCTTAACATTAAAGTGAAGAGTGAAGAGTTGGAATCCACCCAAAAAAGAAATGAATACATACAAAATATTGTAAAGGTGATCGATTCCCTCCTTCGTTTCCCAAATTTATTTTATTTTATATTCAGCCTCCAATTATTGGCCAATGAAATTATTTATCTCACAACTTTTCTTTTATATTTTACCGTTTATTATTTTTTATACTCATATGGATATTTACATAAGAGGAAGATTCAAACTTTGAATGTAACTCATATTTTGTATTTTTCATTAATAATTTGGACTAATTCATCCTATATAATATATTTTCAGATCAAGTACATGAAATTTATATATTTTAGTAATTTTGATTCGCTGCTTTCAAACTAATATGAATATTCTTTAAAAAAATTGTACAATAAGAATAATATATATAACCTAATTTGACTTTTTATGTTGTTAATTGTTTTACTATTGGTATTTTTTTTAGTGGTCAATATGTGATATTTAATTCTTTGAGAAAGAAAAAACATTAGCCATCGTTGTCGATATGCAATTTATCAGGGTGAAGCACGTCAATTGATAAATTTATAAAGTCACGTCGATTAATAAATTCATAAAGTCGGTTTCTCAAATAATCATTTGATTACGAATGTTGTGAAATTCTAATTTTGTAAAAGAAAAAAGGGTATTATAGAGTTGTTAATTTAGTTAAAATTGATAAAATTAATTTAATATATATTAGTAATATTTTAATATAATTTTTACAGTGTACTTATGTTTGCGTTTTGCGTTATTATTATTTTAATTCCGGACCATGTACCGACGATTTAATTTCCTCGAAAAAGAATAATTAAGATAAATAAATAAATAACTATATATATATATATATGGACTTGCTTCTATTATGTGTATTTACCGTATAAAATCAATTGGTTGCATTATAATAAGTTCCAATATGTTCCCACCAACCCAAGAACCTTGGAACTAATCAAGATTCAAAACGGCTGAATCTCAATTTAATTTTCTCATTTATACACTTTTTTATTTGGTGGCAAACCCTAATTAAATCCACCATGTGAGCAAAAAGGCTACATCCCTAATTTTCTAAACCTAAAATTTATGATTTTTACGATTTATTATTATTAATTTTGTTCAAACCTCATATAATATCACTATTTTCTCCCAAATGAATATTCAATTCAAATATAAGGTGAAAGAGACATTTTTTAATCTCATTTATCGTTCCAATCAATTTATCTTAAGATTAAATATGAAAACTATTAGTTTTACAAATGGATTGTATTAAATTAAAACATAGTAATAGAATCAATTAGTAGAAAGAGATTGATTATAAAAGCCAACTTATTCATTTATTTTATGTAATATATAAATCATATAATATGAGTAAATGGTTCACATGGATCGAGATTCCCTTAGTGAAACAAGTTAGTTCCATTATTTCAGGTGTTCCTTGAATGTCTTTGCAACACGTGTTCCTGGTGTATTCTGACACGCAAGCACTTGCGTATGTACATTTCAGTATATATATACATATATACATATATATATAAATATATGTATATGTATATGTATGAATGTAGTGCTTATTGGTGGGATGTTCCAAAGTCTTTGGTCACATGTGGATCCATGTGACTCAGATGCTCTCATTATTGGGAGCAAACGAGTGTCCATCTTTGCTCAAGAATCCTCTCTGACACGTCCTAAAGGTGAAAAGAAATTATAAATACCATTATATATATTATTATAATAAATTGATTTGTATCGATTAAAACATGAATTTTAAATTTATATATATATTTATATGTGATATTAGATAATTTCAATCTCATAAACTAATTTTTAAAATTAGTTAGATCCAAATTTATATTTGATATAATAATAAAATCAAATTCGTCTTGATTTGAATATATTGATTTTAGACCTCCAATTATGATATCTACGTTTTAGGATCGAGTCTAGACGTGAAAGAAAATATTATAATAAGTTATCTCACATCGATTATGATATAAACTTTAGACTCATACATATAACACTATGTAACTCTAATCTTTTGAACTATCTTTTAAAATTAGTTAGATTTAAGTTCATATTTGATATATATATATATGGGTTTGGATTAAGTATTTATATATTAAAAATAGAAGTCATTTAATTTATTTATAGCAAATAAAAAAGAAAAAAGAAGAATTTCTTAATGCGTAAACTTTTATTGAGAGCCGCATAAGAGAGTACAATAACTATTTAAAGAAAGAAAATAAGAGAGGGATGGGTTCCAACCAACCATGTGATATTATATATCAAAAGTTGGTAGGTTTCCTTTACTAACTTCTAACAATATTTATTTTTATTTTTTATAAATTTATTTCTACATAAAACATTAAAAATCATAATTCCATAACCATCACTCATTGTATTTTTATATGTTATATTACACTTATTCACGTATTATTCCGAGTATTTTATTAAAAAAATGAATACCGATGATTCTTTTTATCTAATGATGTGAAATGATGATATAGTTGAGCTTGGATAAATGTTAATGAGGTCCACTTGGCTTACAAAAATAATTGAATTTCTTTATGAATTTCCTTAAATTCATATATCTTTTATGGTTATTCAGTACTACTTTGCTTCACCTTAGTATTGAAATATCCTTCATAATTATTGGATGCCACTTGGAAATAACCCTTTTCGTGGGAAAATGACCCTCTTCTTTATTCCTTCTTTTTTTATTATATATATATATATATTCATTAGTGGGTTTTAAAAAGTATCAAGGAAAGTAAAAAGTTATATGTTTTTTATTTGATTATTTATTGTATTTTCAGTGTATAATAATAATGTACTTTCAATATGTATAGCAAAATACCAACAAGATAATAGTTGTTCATACAAAAAAAATTAAATAAAGATAATTAAAAAATGGAGATTACATTGGAAAAAAAAAGATTTTGTCAAGAAACAAAAAAAAGCGAAAATTTCAAACAAATAGCGAGTTTTAAGTGGTGGTATCTACGCGCTGGAAGTGCGCGTGGGCTTTTCCAAGGCCACTAACTTGTGTATGTAGGAATTCATTATGGGCTTTATTCGTTTGGCCCAAATAAATTAGTACCTATTTTTATGGCTATTGGGTATTAAAAATCTGAGAGGCCGAGAAAAAACTTATCCATTAGGCCTTTTTTAAAGTCTATCGTCAATATAAAGGATATACAATAACTATCTATTTGATAAAAAATGATAAAATTGTAATTTCATGAGAGAAAATTCAGCGGTAATCATGGTATTATGTTCTAATCATAATTTATAAATTTAATTCATTCAAATCAATACCATTAGAGTCACTTTTATTAAAAAAATACAAATATTCCTCATCTCGTCATTTTAATATTTTCGCAATTATGTTTCATACTCTTGTAGTTTGTCTGTCTTTGATTCTCTCAATTCTAAAACAATTTTCATGTTTGTATAATTTTATTTTTTATATATAAATAAAAAACTTTTTTTATAAAATGACTTGTCGTATCAACTTTTATTGATATGTCAATCATGATGTACTTTCATACCAAGTATTTTGAAGGTTAATGGAGGTTAAAAGTTGAAGTAAATTCAATTAATTCTCAGCAAGAGCTTCCAAAATTAACCATAGACTAATTTGGAAATAAATGCAAATTCTCCAAAAGGAGTCCCATTTTTCCACTAAAATATAGTTGATTCGTATATATAATGTTTTTCGTATTTATTATTCTTTACGTTATTATGAAAGGTGAAAGGTATCACTATTATGGAATACAGATTAAAAACAATAATACTGAAGATGGTTAAATTAATATTTCAAATTTCAAAGCATATTCAAAATGTGACATCTCTAATAGGAATGTTCATTTAATAAAATATGTTAATATAACTTTAAACAAAAAAATTTAAAAACGTTTTTTTAAAAAATAAAGATGATTAAATATTCAAAATATCCATATTTTGTCAATATGTAAACCAATAATTGGAATATTGGAAAATTGGGATACAAATATAAATAGTTAAATCAAATATAAATAAAAATAATATGATTAAATAGTCATCATTTTATTAAATATATAAATAATTTATATAAATATAATTATCTTGTTAAAACATGTCTAGGTGCAATATATTAGCATCAAAAAAGTTTTTTGTTTTACATTTCTTTTATTAAGATTTAGGTTCAAGTAATTTTAAATGTGCAACTTTTTGTATGAAATTTTAAAATATAAAAATAAATATTATGTTATATTTTTCTCTATGAGTTAGATATGAATTCTGAATTATTATATATGATATTACATAATTCTAAATTCTTTAAATAACTTTTTGTATGAGGCCCATTTTTAAACCCTCATGTATATATATGAGGCCCATGTATATATATACATGAGGGTTTATTAATTAAAGAGAGAGAAACATAAACGATAGAAAAGAAGAGAGAGAAGAAAAAGAGAAAAAAAAGAAGAAGAAGAAAAAATTGGAGAAGGATATTCAATTTTTCATCGTATTTTTTGTGGGTGGATTCTAATCAAGATTGTGGTAAATCTCTAGATAATATGTTATGATAATTCCTTTAATTCGAAGATTCATGTTATGAAAATTTATTAATTGAATTGATCTATTATAGAGAAAAATTGATCGGTGTTGTTGCTAGCAATATTATCTAGAATCGTCAAATCATCAGAGAACTAAGGTGATGGTCTTTTCCACCTTAATTTCGGATCTTTAGTTGATTTATGGAAGAGATTATACTTTTAAAACGATACATGATCACAATAGAATTTATAAAGTCATAATGGGAAAAGTGAGACGTTGCAAGTGAATTGGACAAAACCCTATATTTATCGTATAAGAATCGATGATAAATATATGAGTCGTATAAGTGATTAGAGATGATGTACAAAATTTACGTGCGACCAAGTGTTAGGGTCGAAGAACGTTGATATTTTGTTCGTTGTTAAAGCCGAGTGAATATCTTGTTAGTGTGCTCGATCGAGTGACTTCATACTCGAACCTTCGGAAGAAGGTGTGTGCGATCAAGTCGCTAAGAGTTGTCACATGAGGAATATCGGATCGATGACGTTAGCATTGCGACACTTGAATCTGGACCGACATCGTACCGTGCTGGGGTGGTGGTAATCTTTCAAGCGACAGAGCATCGAGTTAGTTAGATCAGTGGATTTATCGACGTCGTACCGTGCTGGGTTTGTGGTAACCTTTGGAGCGTGGAGCGTCGAGTTAGTTAAATCAGTAGATCTGCCAGCGTCGTACCATGTTGAGGTTATGGTAATATTTCGAGCGACGAAGCACCGTATTGTATTGATGGCTGGGGTACGTTATGACCTTACGAGATATTCAGTGTGTTGGGGTCCTTTGGACTTTACAAGCGTTTATCCGAGCTATAGTCGTGTGGACTCTGTGTGTTATGATCCAGTATGGTATTAATCTTAGATTTTGGATACTTAGTCGGGTTGGGTAGGGTTGCCGGTATATCTTTAGTTTAGACTTTGGATATATCATTATTTATGTTATTCAGTTTAGAATAGGAAAATGTAGTACAGAATACATACACGTATTGATCTCGTTGAGTGCGTATTTCGTGTTCATCTTATTTGTGGGTTGTCGTGGATGGACATGATATGGTAAGGAAAAATAGCAACGAGGTTGAGTAGCAGCATGAAAGCTCACAGCGGACTGACGGGAGAGGCGTGCATGAGGTCTCGATGAGTTTTATTTTGGATTTCATATTCATTTTATTCATTTACCATGACTATGATCTTTATGTGTTTATTTTGCTATTTGGTTTGGACCACTTTATTTTGGAATAAATCATTTATTTTATTTTATAAATGCGTTTGAGCGATGACACGTGTAGTCACCTCTTGGAGGTGATGGTGGACACTCTCAGTCCCGAGGTAGTTCCGAGACGGGGTGTTACATTTTGAATTAGTCAAATTACACCAAAAAATTGGTTCCGATTTGAAAACCGGTTCGAACTTGTGAACTCGAACCCACATATTGGAATAATAAAATCTTGTTACCTATAAATTCGAGTTTTGGATTTTTTTTATTTTACATTCTAATATCCGCGGTTATCTCAATATATATAAAATATTACTAAAATATCACTACTTTTTACATTATTTACAACAATGTTGCTAGGTTAAAGTGAGATATAATTCATTTCATCCTCTTTGTCTCACATGCAACCAAACTTTTCTATCTCTCTCTCACGTTTGCCCATCCCCTGACTCACGTTGCCCCGTTCAGCTTTTGTGAGTCGTTCCAACGTGCGACAGTCGTTGCTGCATTCACCGTCGGCTTCTACTTGTCATCTTTCTTTTCATCGACTTTCGGATTTTATACCTTCCATTCGTCGATTTTTTTATGGATTCTCCTCGTCGAAGACATATTCATTTAATATCTTGTTGCCTCTAATAATATGATCAACTTTAATCCTCTTCAATTTTTTCATCTACGAGGTTAATGTCATGTGCTCATATAAAAATTTCGACGAAATGTTTGTGTGAAACCGAAAGCCTCAAAATCCTTTGCTTATACAGTTTAAATCCGCGAACGCCACATGTGAAATGAAGACTAAAGACGAGGAAGTGAAGAAGGCTCATGTGATAGAACTTAGGATGAAACACATTAACCACAATATCGAATATCTTCCTTGTTAATTTATATTGCGTTCTTCTAGTTTTCACACTAGTGTTAATATAAGATAAAATGCTCTTATTAATTATTATATTGATGCTCACAATAAAGTTAAAGGGAGAAAATGAAATTTTTACATGATGTTCGAGTACGCACGAATACCCGATTAATTGCTCAAATATTTGAATATCAAGTATTCATATTTTATGTGTTCAAGTTAGTACAGTAATCATTATCCATTCGGGTATTATAGAAATCGAGTATTAATTCGATATGTGTCCATCCTATTACTTAGATTCAAATTAATATTTGATATAATATCAGAGTTGTAACTTATATATATCAATATTTTGTCATGGATTGCGATAATTATGTTTAAAGATCGAATTTAGATACGTGAAAATATTATATTGTGATGTCTCATATCGATTAAGATTTAAACTAAAATATATATATATATAATATTGATTATAGAATTTGAAATGTAAATACAGATAATAAAAAATTGGGAAATTTTATTCATATAGATTATTATTTAAAATAATAATAAACAAAATCTGTCGCTCCCCTTATTCACTCCATGATTTATAGTCAAACCTTCACTTGGGTTCTGTCTGAATGATTTTTTATTATTCCACGTGTACCTCGTAATGCCACTTAATATACAAATCACGAGTCCCACACGCAGTAATGATATTGTTGCCTCCATTTATGGCATTATCAAATTTTCATATATATTATACAAAATATCTATTTTTTTATAAGGAAATATATATATATTTTTTAAATATATATATTCATCGTCAATGGTAACATCTCTAGAATATGCTTATCACCTATTTTTTTTTTTTCTCGAAACTACTCTTTCTTAACTAGGCATTGAATATTAGTTATTTTTTTTTTCCAGACAGATAAGATAATATTTAATAAAAATAGTATCTGAAACACTAAATGACAGCAAATATATCCTTACTCTGGGCAGATATTGGATTAGTATTACCATGGGCATTTTCGTAATCATTCTACCCCAACCGAGTTAATGACCTACTCTCTACACCACGTGTTCGCATCTGGACTGCTCTAGATTTCTTACATTCCCAATAATACCCTTTCTCTCCAACATTTGTATTTTCTATTTGTATGTATATATATATATATATATAAATCGGTATCTTCAATATCAGAGCAAAAGGTTATCGGAAAAGATGGCTCGCCGCGATTTTCTCCTATTATCTCTCCTCTTCGCGGCCATCTCCGCCGTCTCAGTCGCCGTAAGTTCCTAATAATTACACCGCGTTTTCATTTTTGTCGATTTCATCCTCCAATTTTGACTATTTTTTATCCGATTTCGCAGGACAATGATCCAGACTGTGTATACACATTCTACATCCGAACGGGATCGATCTTCAAGGCAGGGACCGATTCGATCATCAGCGCACGAATCTACGACAAGTATGGAGATTACATCGGGATCCGAAATCTACAGGCCTGGGGAGGTTTAATGGGTCCCGAATACAACTATTACGAGAGGGGCAATCTCGACATTTTCAGTGGACGAGCGCCGTGCCTACCGAGTCCAGTCTGTGCGTTAAACCTGACCTCAGACGGCTCAGGCGACCACCATGGATGGTATGTGAACTACGTGGAGGTCACGACCACTGGAGTCCACGCGCCGTGCTCACAACAGAATTTCCAGATCGAGCAATGGTTGGCTCTTGATACGTCGCCGTATGAGCTCACCGCGACCCGCAATAACTGTCCGGCATCTATCCTCAAGGACAGAGTTGGTCGGGTCGGGTCGGATATCAGAAAGGCTATCTCTTGGGTCGTATGAGAGGATGAATAAGGTCGGGTCGGGTCGGGTCGGGTCAGAAAGGCTCTTTCTTGGGTCGTATGAGAGATGATGAATTAAGGAAGAGGTTTCTGTTTTGTTGTATTTGTGGTAGGACTGATGAATAAAAGGATTGGTTGTATGTATCAGTTTGGGATTAAGAGATAATTAATGATTGTATTTGTATTAGTATCTTCCTAATCGAGATTTTCCAATGATCTCTTTTTTTTTCTAACATATAAAATCTTTTGATTTATTTAAAAAAAATTCAAACCATAGATTAAAGATCATTTATACATAGATTGTCAAACCATATATAATGGGTGGAGAGAGTATCATATATGACACAAATGAATCTTGGTTATGTGGTCCACCATGTATTTCTAACTGCAATCATAAAATTATATAATGCATATTTATAAAAATAATCCATGTCTCAAATTTTGTGTAGCCTAATATAAAATGTTAATTTAAAAATTTATAATTATCTAATACTATATATATTAACACAAGATTTATAAAAAGGTTGAATTCGAAAATTCAATATTTATTTATTTAAATCAATACGAATCATATTCTAATAATCATATATCAAATATAAATTTGGATTTAATTGATATCAAAATATAATTAAAAATTTAAAAATATTCAATTATATATAAGTTTATATGTGAAACAATTCAACGTAATACTATCAGATTATATTATACTAATATGCGTCTAAAAATTTATGATAATTTGATATTGAATATTTTATATGGCAATCATTTTACCGACAATTACCTTTACTTTACCTAACAACGGACACAAATTCCGTGCTTTTCTTCTTGGGCTTTTGTTGAAAATACAGTTGGGCCTAAGCCCAATTACATTAACTTTTCCCATTAATTATATTTTCGCTTCATAAAAATCTCAATACCTAATTCCAAATTTCCCAAAAATATCTTATACTAAATTTAAGATTTTTTTTAAATATAAATTTATGTTTCGTTTCGATATCACGTCAACGTGGAATTTTTTTACTCTTTTTATAAAATAATGGCATCAAAACTAGAACGGAAAATTTTAAAAGTTCCTTATTTTTAAACAAAACAAAAATTACCAATTCAAATATCATAAAGTGAGTATTATGTTTTCTGAAAATGGAATTGAATTAAAAAAAAATTATTTTTATAATTTTTTTATATCTATTCATATTCCCATCACAGCTTAAAATAATAATGAAATCTAAATAAGAAAATTATCATACAAATATTTTCTCCGGGAGAGGATGTTTGACTTCATAAATTTATTAGTCATTTTATGTGACTGTAGCTTAAACAAGGTGTGAAAAAATGAATAGTTAAAGAGCCGAATTTTAGCCGCCGACAACTAATATTTATTATTTTAACGACGTTTTATCATTTTAAATCATAATTTGGTAAAAAAAAAAAAATAGGTAAGTAGGGAATAAAATTTTAGAATATGAATATAAGTATTCCATCTAAAATTTTGTAAATGATATAAACAATATTATTCGCTGATATTCAAAAGAATCCTAGATATTTTTTTGAAACATAATTGATAATTTTGTTAAAACATGTTTATGATATATTTTAGAAAAAAAGTTGAGGAAATTAGATAAATAAAATTAGTGTAAAATATATAATATGAATATTTTTCAAGTTATTCACCATTACCTAAATGAGTTAAAAATTAACTTTTTTTTTCAATTTTAAAAACATAAAATCGTATACCATTAATAACTTTTGTTGTTATAAAGGCCATAAAAATCATATTTCGAACCAGCAAAATACAAGCTGATGAATCTATTTGTATAAATAAATTAATTACAAAATATCTATCTGTACGCAAATATTGAAAAAAAACGGAAAAATAACACACAAAATTAAAAATAATAATGGTCCATAAGATTTGTCCAAGAAGATGTGGTCTTAGATCAAACGATCCACTCGTTCATAATCAATCAGTCTTTCAACATTTCATCTAATTGATTTATAAAATTAATATATATAAATATATATATTATATACTTATATTATTGTCGTGTCGTGTGTGGTTTCTCCTTGTTGCGACATTTCTTTTTGTTCTTACCAATATATAGCACAAAAATTGATATATATATATATATATATAACGTATTATCTATTTTTCATATGTTTAAACATTTTTGTTCCTGGATTACTCGTAAATGGAATGACTATAATATCTAGGACTACGACTAGACTTTTTCTATATAATTGAACATAAAGCTTTTATTTAAAAAATTTTGGTTTTTATATTCGAATATTAATCCTTTGATAAACTTACTTAAACATTGTCCATATATTCTAAAAAACATGTTAGTATAAGATCACATTTACTATTTTCAAAATTCTTAAATTTCGTTCTTCAAATTTTCAATTCTTCAATTCTTCAATTTTCAAAATTCTTTATTTTTTATTTTAAGAAGTTCCAAAAAATGCGATTTGGTTTTTATATAAGTTTTATACTCTCTAAGTAGAAAACTTATATATGAACAAATACGTACTTATTTTTAAAATAGATATTAAAATTCTAATTTTCAAATCTCAAAAATAGGACCTATATATAGACCTATGGTAATATCTCTAACTATATGGCCATAGACATAATCACGGGTCCAAATAATTATGATATCATTTCTTCATCTCCAAGATAACTATCTCGTAATAATGTCAAAATTAGTACTAATAAATTTTAAAAATTAATGATGGATTTATTAAATATATAATCCACCATCTATTGTCTTTTGTAGTTACGAATTGTTGCAGCGAACATTTGTGTCTTTTTTCGTTCTGTTCAACTGACCGACGGATCTTTCTTCCTATTCTTTCCATTATCGTTCTTTTTTTCAATTATATAATAATTATTTTATTAATCAACTCGTTTAAATTTTGAATAAAAAATTGCGTTAAAATAATGTCCTAATTTTCAACATATTATAATTTATAATACTTAACAATTACCAAAGATTCTGAAAATATTTGAAAAATTCAATTGATTTATTAATCAAACTCTTCAAATATATATACATATAAATTATAACTAATTTCCTAATTATTTCCTACAAAATCTAACAACTATAACAATATCTCCTATTACCCCCTCAAGTTGGAGCGTACAGATTCTGTATGCCCAACTTAGAAATGAACGCATCAGATTCCTTCTTTTCAAGTGATTTCGTCAGAATATCGTCTAACTGATCATTAGTAGAAACATGACGTGTGACTAGCGTTCCAGCGAGAATCTCGTTGCGAATGAAATGGCAGTCAACCTCAATGTGCTTTGTACGCTCATGAAAAACCGGATTCGCAGCAATGTGAATAGCGGATTGAATATCACAATACAACTGATCAGGACGAGAGTGTGAGATACCGAGACTAACAAGTAATGATTTTAACCATTTGATTTCACGAACAGTCATTGCCATTGCACGATACTCAACTTCGGCGGACGAACAAGATATTGTTTGCTGCTTCTTGGTCTTCCATGAAATAGGTGAACCACCTAGAGTAAGAAACCAACCGGTGACTGAACGACGAGTGCGAGGACAACCTGCCCAATCTGAATCACACCAAGCCACCAGAGACAAATCAACATTGGCATTGAGAAGAATACCTTGGCCTGGAGTAGTCTTCAAGTAACGAACCACACGTAAAGCAGCATCCCAATGGTCATCTGTGGGATTTTGGAGAAACTGTGACAACGTGTGGATACTATAAGACAAATCTGGATGAGTGACACAAAGGTGAACAAGTCGGCCAACTAGACGTCGAAAACGTTCGGGATTAGAGAGAAGTGGTGCTGTGGAAAGTCCCAAACGATGATTCTGTTCCATTGGAAAGAAAGACGGTTTGGATCCCAATAATCCCGCTTCTGAAATAATGTCAAGTGCATATTTTCGCTGACACAAGTATATACCGGATGCGTTGCGAGCAACTTCAATACCAAGAAAATACTTCAAAGTACCTAGGTCTTTCATGTGAAAACAAGTACTCAAATAAGTCTTGAAACGTTGAATATGAGATGCGAAGTTGCCAGAAACTATCAAATCATCTACATAAACCAAGATGCTTAGGCGAACATCACCCTTGTGAAGAGTAAATAACGAGTAATCTACCAATGACTGAACAAAACCATAGCGAAGTAAAGCCTCAGACAACTTAGCAAACAAACACCTTGGAGCTTGTTTGAGACCATACAAAGATTTATGTAGACGACAAACTCGAGCATCTGAATCATCACGAAAACCAGGCGGAAGCTTCATATAAACTTCATCATGTAAATCACCATGTAGAAAAGCATTGTGTACATCCATCTGATGAACCTCCCAATTAAGCGCAGCAGCCACAGCTAAGTATGTTCGCACTGTTGTCATTTTTGCCACCGGTGCAAATGTTTCACCATAATCAATACCTTCAACTTGATTATTACCAAGAACCAAAAGACGAGCTTTGTATCGTTCCAAGGTACCATCAGAACGGTACTTGATCTTATAGATCCACTTACATCCGATTGCTCTCTTACCTGATGGTAAATGCTCTAGTGACCACGTCTGATTTTTCTC